>JAHWFP010208342.1:82256-95105 GCA_023313725.1 Lithobius niger | reverse complement strand
CATTAACTCATCCACCTGACACAGCAAATTAATGCAAATAAATGCAAATAAATCCCCTTGTTTCTGTCTTGTTTGATTGGTTGGTAGTCGGTTCGTTTGCAGTTTTAGCCCCCTGTTCCCCCAGTTACCCTCAGGAACCAAACTCGACGACCATGGTTTGTTCAGTTGTCTAGTTTACTGCCTGAAGCGTAATTTAAATGCTATATGTACAGGCAATCGTCTAAATAGATCAAAGGATTATGACACGACATCTCGTATGACCTACGCCATTAGTATACACAACAGTATGTTTCTTTACAACCAGAGTTACGTAGGTCAATTTTCAAAGGCACCCCTAGTTTGATCGTTTGCTACGTTTAACTCGGCACGGAAAGGCAGAATAAAACTGAGGGAAATACTTTCATGAGTAATTTCCTGACGTCGTTTTATTGATTTAGACTTAACGATTTTTAGATTTAGAGCGTTACCAAACTTTAAATTAAGAAAATTAAACGCAGTGTCGCGTTTTGCGATCGCTCGGTTCAGTTTTAGCTTTTCCTACGATTTGGCTGAACTATCCGAACACTCCTCGGTGGCGTGATGCTCCACTTGTGACGTAGGTATGTTATTCAGTTTTGGCTATTTTCACAATAATGCTTAATATTTCTTAAACTAGTTTATTCCCTTAATTAATTGGGTTTACTATTTTTACTGCAAATAGTTTGTTCCCAGGTTAATATACTGTTTAAATGTTTTTATTCTTGTGTCCATATGCTAATCCATGCTTTGTTACTTATATCCCTTCCTCGATACGCTACGTGGTATCTTCTGGCGAACGTCATTGTGATGATGACGCGGGGCCATTGTGACGTGAGCGGTTGACGTCAGCTCGTCAGTCTGCTGTTTGTTTTCACTTCGTGGGAGCGGTAGACGTGTCGATTGTCAGCTCTGGTATGCCGATTTGGACTTAGCCGTTTTCAAGCTGCGTTCTCGGGATTTGGATGGCCGTGCGCAAGGAACTTCCACTTCTTACTCGAGGACAAGGCATACACGTGGTTTATCAAGGTAAATAACTCTCTCTACTTTACTTTACTTTACTTTATTTACAATAGCACTGCGGTGCCGTTCAGGCTTTGCAGCAAGATTTACAAAATATAACAATTTGAGTAAGGAAGCTGAAAGGTATAAATAGAACATTATGTAAATAAAATTTCAAAAAATGGTAATAAATTTAATATACACATCTATTTCCAATACTTTACGTCCCGGAAAAAACAATCACATAAGAAATACAGTAAAAGAATATTAAATAATAAATAAGTTAATAAATAATTAGGTAAATAAATACTGTACATACAAGAAAAATAAGAGATATATTATTTCATTTATATGACAACAATCAAGTTTATCATGCAGAGCCATTTAAGTTCATGTTTGACCCACAAAAGAAAACTGCCAATTTGTATTTACTGCTACAAAACAATCAAGTGAGTTTTTAAACAAGTTGACATCGTATGACAATATTTAGTTCTGCGGCTAATTAACCTGGAGCCATCCTTGAATTATGAGCGAGTGTTTCGACGAGCGAATTTCTTAGGACTGGTCTAGGGCCGTACGACTGAAAAATCCTTCAGGCTGGTAGGTAATTCTCCCACGACAGTGGACTTAAATGTTATCTTCAAGTTTGGGCCATGTCCACGACCGAATTTGAGTGTCGTATTTTAATACGCTTCGTTTGTGTTTTCCATAGATAGAGTGACCGTTGGTGCGTATGTCTTGGGTAAACCCAAGCTTCATGATCTACCGTTTTCCTGAAGCTACGTTGCCTGCGGTTTTACAACGTTCAATGCCTAAGCCTATTTTGACATAATCAATCTGTGCTTCTTCCTGGAGGGGGCGGCATTAATCGACGGCCGCCATTGTTTTTGTAACCATCGTGGATATCAACAAGGCACTCTGCTACCAAAAACATACAATTGATTATCCGTGTCGTTCTGGGGCGAACTCAAGATAGGCCGCGGACACTATAAAGATTCCAATTGTTGTTACATGACAAGTAAAAGCCAGAAAGTGCACAAGCAAAACATTGAGTTTTAATGTGTGTTTGTGCACGTTTGGGTTTTACTTGTAACATTCTGCATGTTCTTTTTAAGTTCAATTTAACAAAGATTCCAGCTCACTAATATACAGCAGTGACTATAAAGCCTTATTAACTGCAGAGTTCGTATTTAGAGCCAGTCGTTGGCTAGCTACAAGGGACACTGGACACAAGCGGAGGTAAAAACATTAGCGTAGATTATCAAGCCAACGATGTGAGAACGGCTTTTTTGGGTCTAAAAACGCTGAATTGTTTTGATTTGTTGGCAACTGCTACAATTTTCAGCAAATAGAATTTTTTCTGATTCAATTTACGACCTTAATATACGCTATAGTACATTTTGTAGTGTAAGGTACTGGACAAAACAATGTTTTCTAGACCTAAAAATTTGCTGTCACAGCATTGGCTTGACAAACTACGCTGATGTTTTTACCTCCGCGTACATCCAGTGTGCCTTGCAGCTATCTCAACGACTAGCTACAGAGGCGAACTCCGCAGTGAATAAGGCCTTATTGTTATGGCTCTATTCACTAATAAACATTATAGACCTAATTAGTCAACCATAGCCATAATACGAAAAAATAAACCTAATTTACAATTGGCGCCGCCCAGTGGAGAGCCACTGTACTACTAATTTATACCGTAGAGTGTAAGGAAAGAACTAGCCTGCATACAAATTGTAGACTACCTTTGCTAATAGTCACAGCGAATGTTATTTCTTTTCTTTCGCTTAATTAAAAATGACGTAAGATTATAATAACTCTGCCCTAATAAATTTATTAAAGGGAAAATAAGGTGATTTACATGTATAAAATTTACAATCGCTTAATTAAAAATGACGTAAGATTATAATAACTCTACCCTAATAAATTTATTAAAGGGAAAATAAGGTGATTTACATGTATAAAATTTACAATAATAAGTTAACACTCCTAAATAAAATAAAAAATATTTTACTCAATGTTGACACAAAGTAAAAACATTTCCATTTTATGTACGATTTCTTGCTACTAGTGCTTGTTCGGAAGCGACTGTCTAACCCTAACTAAGTTATCTAAGTTTTGAGTTTTTTTCCAAAGAACAAATATTCCTGGCCCTAAACTGCAAAAAAAAACAATATATAAATAACTCGAGATTTTCTTAAACTGCCGTCAGATTCAGACTGTTGCGTCATCTCGCATCATTACACGGCACTGAAAATGGAAATCTCAACTTCTTCGTTATTATTTCCTTATTACATCAGATAAGTCAATATCCCAAGTTAAGGTGGTAGAACCTGCACGTACCGTGAGTCGAAATGAAGAATGGGAACGCCTCCAGATGCATGGCTGTCCAACCCAGGTAGATCACCCCATAGATCCTGCAAGACGACAAAATGCAGTGATGATCACACAATCTCACACCAATCATGTGGGCGTAAGATTGATATGGCTGATTCCTCAGCTGTATCCATCAACGCACAAGTGGTTGCGCCCGCTGTCCGTGGAACTTCGATGGATACAGCTGAGGAATTGGGTGTACGAATCTTACGTCCAAACGATTTGTGTGAGATGGTGTCGTCATCACTGGATTTTGTCGACTTGCAGGATCTACGGGATAATCTGCCTGGGTTGGGCAGCGATACGTCAGGAGGCGTTCCCATTCTTCATTTCGACTAACGGTATGTGCAGGTGCTGCGACGACATTAACTTCGGATATTGAGTTAATTGACGTGGAACATGATCTTGTTGGCTGTTGCCCGAAAAGGCCTACTACTATAAAATCCGAAATTTTGGGGGTAGCCTTGGCCCTGAGTACTACTAACACAAGAGTGAATTTACTAAACCTTTTTTTTTTGGTATGTCCGACTCCCGAAAATAAACCAGTTGATCTTTCAGGACTGCAATGGAATTCGAACTGGTCAGCACGTTCTAAAACCCAACCTACAGGTATTCCTCGTTCATCGAGTTCTGGTGCTATGCTCCATAGGCCATGGGAAAAGAAGAATCAAGTTTTTCCTCGTCAATTTAATGCTCATAAGATCCGTCATCGGTACCCTCGCTCGATATGTATGTCACCATTATGTGGTCGCCAATTCTGCTGCCATGGATGCAAACGATGTTACTACGGTGGAGGTGAAACGCATTGCACCTATACGATCACCTCACATGCAGTGACGTCAATGTTACCGTTTGCCCCTGTTGTCCACTTTTCTCGGATGCCATCGGATTGGCATGGTGTGAAGGCATCGGATGTAGTGTGGACAGAAGAGCATCGGATGGAGGCGTATGGTAGCGCAACATCATACAACTAGTGTACACGACTGCGTTGTCAACTTTCGGAGTTTGTGTAACTTTCACGTTCTCTGTCTCCAGGTAGGAGCCGGTTGTAACTTCTGTTGTAGCTCCATCGAAGCTGTTGGTCATGCCTGCAGTTGAGTCGGATGTTAAGTTGGAAGAAAAGGGTGAACTTCCTGATTCTTGTGCATCTGTTTTGAAGTCATCAGGTAGCATGGAGTTGGTGCTTGGTACCAGTTCTGACTTGGTGTGCAATCCTGATGTTGTTAGGGAAGTGGAAAAGGCTGTTGATTGTTGACCCACAAACAGAGTGTCAACAATTTCCACAGCCCTTTCCACCACTTTCCACTTCAATATCAATACCTGGATTGCATGCCATGTCAAAACTGGTACCAAGTACCAACTCCATGCCACATGACGACTTCAGAACAAATACACATTCTAACGGGCAAGAATCAGGAAGTCCACCCTTTTCGCTACTTAATAATCGGAAAGTTTATGTCGAGATGGATAATGCTCATCAAGTTGTAAAAGGAAATTCGAGGGTGAGGTAGCAAGACGCCCATAAGCTAGGTGACCTACGAACCGCTGCCAAAAGGGAAGAGGGCAACGGCGGTGTCGGGCCCTCTGGTAAGGTTTAGGATAAGTGAGGGGGCGGAGTAGCCACCCTGAACGGCGCCTCTCTGGGTGCAGCCTTGGCATGGTTGATTGGTAGTTACAGTTTTTCTAGAAGAAGAAGCACGTTCGATGTGGTCGAAGTGTAGAGAAGAAAAGATGAAGCCACGGGTGCAGACGGCGCTTCATATGGACAGCAGGATGAGGACAAAGATGCGCGGAAGGATGAGCGTTGGGTTGCGACACTGGTAAGGATCCAGATGAATCACCTGAGAGAAGGAGAATGCTAAAATAAAGAAGGTAAATTTTATTTTCGTCGGCATGTAAAAAAATTCCTTGATTACTGGTCGTGGATTACAGTACAGCTATGCGCGAGTTCGGATGGAGTATCGGATGGAGGCGTATGGTAGCACAACATCATACAACTGAGCGTTGGGTTGCGACACTGGCAAGAATCCAGATGAATCACCTGAGAGAAGGAGAATGCTAAAATAAAGAGGGTAAATTTTATTTTCGTCGGCATATAAAAAAATTTCTTGATTACTGGTCGTGGATTACAGTACAGCCATGCCGAGTTCGGATGGAGTATCGGATGGAGGCATATGGTAGCACAACATCATACAACTGGTGTACACGACTGCGTTGTCAACTTTCGGAGTTGATGGAACTTTCACGTTCTTAGACGGCGCTTCATATGGACAGCAGGATGAGACAAAGATGCGCGTCAGGATGAGCGTTGGGTTGCGACACTGGCAAGGATCCAGATGAATCAGCTGAGAGAAGGAGAATGCTAAAAAAAAGAGGGTAATCATTATATTTTTGTCGGCATATAAAAAAATTCCTTGGTTACTGGCCGTGGATTACAGTACAGCCATGCGCGAGTTCAGTCTCTTAACTTTACAGAGTAGTTGGGCTGCAACTGCAACAAGAAATGCATCTTTCAGCATGGCCAGGAAGTTGTTAATAATTATTATTCAATTTTACCGACCATTTTTGTCAACTCCCAAAACATTGGCGAACGCTCGTCCATCTTTCACTCGTTCCCTGACCAGTGAAATTCCAGCAAATGCAGCTGACCTAACCCAAATAACACAGCGGGGACTAGTATGCCTCCATGGTTTGGTCATTTGGCAAATAATATAAATATTTAGAAAACAAAAACAAATTCGTTTGATGCTAAGGTACAAGTTTTTACTGATCCGCAGTCAAAACAGTAAAGGAACACAAATAAACTATCCTGTAAAGTTGCAGTGTTGCGGTACGTACTGTTTAGTCCACGTCAAACTTAATTACTGTAGTCAATGTTTTTACCATTTTACTTTTGCACACGATAGATCAGCTAATGATTGGTGCATTCTATTGGCTAATCGACGTCGCTGGAAAATATTTATAAAAACTAATCGTCTAGTGTGCTTAGTACAGCTATACACGTAATTCAGGGTTCATGCGAGTCCTTGAAAACATGTGCTTGAAAATCTTGAAGAGTGATGTAAGTGTGTCATCAGTATAGGGTGAAGAATGGAAAGTAGATGACGTGACTGAAGAACACTGAAAAATTTAGCCAAGAAACTAGTCGACCATGGCGCCTTACATTATCCGTCTTTGTTTGGGCATGAAAAGTTTTGAAATTTGGGCTCTGGCTTTAATTGTATTTATGCATATAATGGTTGCATGTCAATTAAACAGTACAGCAACACTGCGGTATAATTAGTGTTCCTTTGCTGTTTTGACTTCGGATCAGTTAAACCTTACCTTAAGCATCAAACGAGTTGTTAATGTGTACGTGTTTATCTTGAGTCCTGCAGGTATTTTATGAGCGGCTATGTTTTCCTGGAGAGGGCGGCATTAATCGACGGCCGCCATTGTTTTTGTAACCATCTTGGATATCAACAAGGCGCTCTGCTTCCAAAAACATACAATTGATTATCTGTGCCTTTCTGGGACGAACTCAAGATAGGACGCGGACACTATAAGTATCTAAATCGTGCTACTTTTGCGTTCTCTACAGTCCAGATTAGCGTCTTTTAATGTTTTGTATCTTTATCAATTAGGGTTTACTGGAAAGATATACTGTGGTGTGATGTCGCCTTGAGTGTAAGTTCGTTAAACATTAACGGAGTTCTTTGTTTTTCAATTCGTGATACTTTAACATACCAAGTTGGTCTTCTGTACTCCTTACAAACGCACCGATTTACTTAATCTTCAGTCTGATTTTGTTGATTGTCATTGTTTTAATTGTTTTAATGTTTTGTATTGTTATTAAACACTGCTTCAAGGAGCTGCTTGTTTAAACGAGACAACCTAACACAAACCAATTAGAAAACAAAAACGAACTCGTTTGCTGTTTAAGGTAAGGTTTAGCTGATCCGAAGTCAAAACAGCAAAGGAACACAAATAAACTTCCTGTAAGGCTTCATTCCCTGCAGTGTTCCTGTACTGTTTAGTCCACGTGAAACGTAAAATTATATCCCTTTTTTGATAGAAAATATGTATTAAATTTATTTGTGCCGACCATCTTGCCAATTGCCGAAACAGTGTAGGGGTCTCCTCCATCTCTTACATTCATATCCTGCCCGGTGAAATTCGAGCAAAGGCAACTGACTTCACCTAACCAAAGATTAGTTGTAGTAACTAATTCTAGTAACTAATCTTGCCTAAACTACAATAACACCAGCAGGGATGAGAATGCATCCAATGTTTGGTCAGTCGGCAAAATACCTAAATATTTTTTTTACTAGTTGCAAATTTGTTTTGATTAGCCGAAATAATTGATTTCACTAGCTGTATGGTAATTAATTTCCATTTTCTTATTTTTAAACTTATCTTTAACCATCAGTCGCCTTTTCCGTGCTAAGTACACCAGATTATTGCATTGCGTGCACTGCACTATTTTCCATGCGTTTACCAAACTAGCCGCAATGCACTGCTGCAACATAGTTAGTGGCATAATTTTTTTAATGCACGGCAAAAAAAGAGTGCAATATCATGGTATACTTACGCATCGAAAAGGCCACTGGTGGTTAAACGAAAATTAAAAAAAAAAGATCGTGCACTTTGACGAACTGCTTGTTTTTGATGTTACTTGATGTCTAGTAAAACAAATTATTTCTGGTAATTATTTTTTTTTAATATTTAGTCTTGCCGACGGACAAGTTTTTTTTTTAGTTTCCTTTTCCGCGTCACAATGTTCAAAGTATCAGTACTTGGGTAATGGGGAATATAGATGTGTGGCATGCCGACGATGGTGGGTTTGCCGCTCGGATTTCACCAGGTAAATTGTCCCTCCCATCGTCGTGCGGCAGATAACCAAGTTTCTAAACCAAGTTTCTACGCGCCATGTTATATGACATAAAGCTGCAAAAGATATAAAAGGTACTACAAAACTGAAAATTGTGTTTAACTAGGCAGTCAGTGACGTAACTACAATATGGGAGAGGAGGAAAACGCTGCCTAGCCTAGTGACTTTGGCTGCTGCTCAAGTTCCATGAAAGTTATGTCATGTGGCAAAAAATTTAGAAATGTATTTTTCTTATTGAAGGGGAGGAGGTGGCTCAAAGGAGCTCCCCCTCCGTGGCCATATTTTGACGTTAATTTCACTGTAAGCAGTCGTCAGCAGGCACACCCCAACTGAATCAGGTGCATCAGAAGGGAGGTAAATAGTTTAACAGCTGGGGTCTTTACAACGGATTTACCGTAATGAATAACCAAGTCTACACTAATGGCATGGTAGAAAGAAAGTTCTAGACACATAGGTCCAAAAAATCTTCCTGATGATCTCGTCAATTTAAACACTTTCTGTCTACCCAAGATGTCTGTTCAGCATAAAAGCTGGACAGGAATGCCATTAATTGATGAACTCTGGAAAGGGAGGTTTTTCTGAACGTAAACGCGTATAGAACTTCGACAGCTATCGGCCGACTTTCTAACAGTAGTGAGGTTGCCAGATGCATTCTACACTCCCAAGGTACGCCACGCCGAACATCTGGCTTTCCGGACCTGCGCCACACAAGCAAAATCTACCATATCCTGGTACTTGGGATACCTGAAACTGAAAAAGTCGCCATCATCCCAAGACAAAAAGATGACTACGAACACTGCCGTAACATACAGTCGGGGAGCCAGAAACAAGAGCTCAAGACGGGGAGAGCCAACGTCGTTTCCCCAGACCCTCCAAAAGTACTTCCTCACTGCATGTGGCAAATGAGGGAGGGAGGGATGGGGGGGGGGGAGGAGCATGGGCAAACACTTTTTTCAGACACATTTACATTTAGGATACTAGTATGTTGCCTTCATAGGATCCATCATTAAAGGTGTATAAGCTCGCGTGGATTAGTGATACCCTCCAAAAAAATTCATTTAGTTATGGGACTTAAAGACCCTGGATTAAAAAGCTGGCCAAACTATTTTAATCTGAACCCTGTGGAATGGGCTTCCTATGAAAAGAAATACAAGAGTAATCTGAATCGGGTCCAATAAGTTAGTTAGCTGTAAATGGTTAGGTTCAAATAAATTACAGAATTTGCAGTCACCATTAGCAATATGAGCCTGAAGTGCCATAATCTTAAAAAAAAAAAAATATTAGGAAGACATTACAAAGTGTTTAAATGGGAACTCTTCCTAGAGGCCTATTGCGGTGCACTCTTTAGTTCCCGTTTATGTTTCTCCAACTGTAAAGCTAGTCTTTCCACATGAAATGAAACAATAAAATGGGTAAATAATTCATTTAATGCTGAATTTGCATACATACCTAAGTCTTTATAAGGACTTAGAATTAAGTTTCAGATCTTCGATGCCACTCTTCGAACCTACAGTTTGTAGTTTATTTTGACATAAAATTCACACAAGTCCAATATAATTGACTTTTACAAGTAAACGAGAATTTTAGTGAGCATTTGAAATAACAATACATAGATATGGGGGTGTATCCCAGTAGAATTTTTACAACAACGGATGTTCGTGTATCAAAACGGGAACCTTTTTAGCGAATTAAAGTTATTAAAAATTTCTACATTACATGCACTTTTATTAACGTATTCAGAGTAGGAATAACTTATTACAGAAAATAACTTGTGCTGACGGCAGTAAATACCAACGAAGATAAATAAAGGCCAAGAAACCACAACTGAAACAAAGAGTACACTTATAAAAATCCTAACACTTTTTCAAGAGCCATTTCTCAAATTATTCTCTCGCAAAATCTTCAAATGTTTTTATTACCTACTACTGAACACTACCAACACGTCTCCAGATTTTACTTTTAAGATCCAAGAGTACACCAGAACCTAGATTGCATAGATTATAAATAAAAATTATATGAATAAATTATATGCAGAAAGAACCTAGAGAGGGGTAAGGCAATTGGGTATTGTATTTCCTTGATTAAGCAACTGGCCCTGAAAGGGCCTCATTTAAAAATAAAAGGTGCCAAGCCTTAATTAAGTGCTACTTGTGTAAAAGTGAACAGTACGGTCAAACAACAAAGACCCCTCACTTTTACAAGCAAGCTTTGTTTCGGATAATTTTTAGTTCATTTCTTCCTACAGGGGGGTAACAGTGCAAGTATAGTAGATTGGTTGTCAATAATAATTAGTGCCTCAATTTAGCTCCATGTTTAACACGTCATGAAAATAGGTGCCCAGTTGCTGGCCAAGGAAATACAGTAATCAATATTAAAGCCCGAATATTCTTTCAAATTACATTAAGCTGGATGCTTCATGGGAATCTGAATTTCTGACGAAATAACGCTTGGATAATAAAAAAGCTTCTACTGTAAAGGCAATACAACAACAGCAAAATGCTGTGACATCTTTTTAAGTCTTGTCGCTGTACTGGCATTGTCCCTTTGCTCTTTTACATCTTTAGCGATGGCAAACTGAAAAGCTTTCCGTGCTAATGGTAAAAGCATGGTAATAGGTCAAAACATCTTCCTTATCAGATTGTTTTTGTTGTAGGAAGGCATTCATCACGACGGAGTTTGGTAACTCGGGATCGAATAGACTCAGCATTATTTGCTTTAATGAAGAAAAATGCTTTAAATCCCAACTTTCGTACGAATCTCGTAAGAACTCTGCCGTCAATAACTTACATCTGGACCTAACAATCAAGTATTTTGACTTGTCATTTAACCCAGCAATATCCGCAACATCTTCTATCTGCTGTAGAAAATCCCTTCTACTTGGTAGACGCGTGGGATCACCGCTAAAGTATGGGATGAGTTGTAAATATTGGCGAAACTTTTGTGGTCTTTCATCATCTCCACCACCTAAATTATCATCATTACCATCATAATGGTCATCATGTACGCTGCGGTGGTCACCTTCATTATCGTCGTGTTCAGACATTTTGCCGAGTGGTAATTAATTTATATGTACGCTGTTTATCATGTGTAATAACGCGGCAGCTTGTGTTGGTAGCCCAATCGCCAAGTTGGCAGACACGCTGTTTGTTCCCAACACACTAATGTTGCAACCAGCACAGCAGCATGTCTCGTCTATTCTTGTCCCATATGGACACTGTGCTTTGATCTGCACTTAAATCCCGGTTCACCACAGTACTCGTTTAAAATACTAGACCCCCCACTGCAGAAAGATTCAGGGACAGACTGCTGCTATTATTGCCCACCCAACTTTTTGCAACTACCCTCAATTGTTGCCTCTTCTTCTCCTGTTTCGTCTTTTTTTTTTGTATGCCAATGGCACTGAACTCACAACATTAAAATGAACGCAAGTTTAGTTTGGACTAGCAAGCAGACCTTTTCTTGTTTCTGCTTCCCCTAAAGTCTCTCCCAACTTCCTTTCTCTGCCTGCTTCATTTATTTTTGTCCCCTTCTGTTTTTTTTTATTGTACTCACTACTCCTTCCTGCCTCAAGGAATCACTCGCCCTTCCAAATGCGCAAAGAGTCGTTTACGACCATAAAGAAGGGTAACAGTGACCACAATTAAGCCTCTCTCCTAATTGCTTCTGCTTTGATTTGTTTGCGTCCTAATCGAAGCTAGGAAATCGTTTGGCCGAGAAGTGCAACAAGCAAACCTTTTCCAATAACCAGTGCAGTTTATTTTCAATTAATGGCTAATTAATGGCCAATTAATAATTAATTATCGTGTTCCCAACATTCCAATCCGGCCATACATAATGAGCATTCTACTTCGGGATGTTGGTTTCACTCCAAGTCACACGACCAGCATTCTAACTCACGTAGGCATAAATAACATGTGAGCATAGATGTGTTATCTGTGTATACTGGCGGCTTCAAACGACGCATCTCCGCAATAAGAACATTGCGTTGTTCCTCTTAACTTTTGCATAGCAATAACTTCGTCTTCACCAAGAAGTGGGATAACAATCGGCTCGTTCTCCCTACCCGGACAATTTTTACGACACTTCAAATAATTTCATCGGTGCAAGGCGTGTTCGGGAAAAATCTGGCAATTAACGAAGGTATATCGCTGTTGGTTTTCACGTTGGGCCTCCTGAATTGGGTGAAGTGGCATGGCACAAGGAAATAAATTGATATTAGTTAATTAGTTAGTTAGTTAGTTGAGTGTGCCTTAACTTAAATTATTTGAGGCACACTTTTGTTAAGCTTGGGAGATTAGTTACCCTTACACTAAACCAAGCGTAAGGATACAGTTTATACATCACAGATCTAAAGTATTAGTTAATTAGTTAGTTGAGTGTGCCTCATTTTAAATTATATGAGGCACACTTTCGTTAAACTTGGGAGATTAGTTACCCTTACACTAAACCAAGCGTAAGGGTACAGTTTATACATCATGGATCTAAAGTATTAGTTAGTTAGTTAGTTAGTTGAGTGTGCCTCAATTTAAATTATGCGAGGCACAGTTTCGTTAAGCTTGGGAGATTAGTTACCCTTACACTAA
>JAHWFP010208342.1:8235-52281 GCA_023313725.1 Lithobius niger | reverse complement strand
GCGGATCTTAGTCGAGTTTGAGAGGGTCGCCTTTCCCGAGGATGCAGCCGCCAGTTCTGAGGAGTGTGGTGAGTAGGGCTGTGGACTGTCCAATCTTTGCTTTTTCACGATTGTTCTTGTCCCGGAGGCCATAGCCGAATCCCGTCGAGAGGCCTTCGTTCTTCGGTTTAGGGGCGGAAGTGTCCGGTTTGTAGAGGTAGTCATCGGGAATGATTGCTTCGATTGCTTTAAGAAGGTCGAATAGAGGAATGGCAGTTGGGTCGTCGTCAGCTTGAAGGGAATCTTCGTAAGGGTCGAGTGGTGGCTGAGCAAAGTTGACTCGATGCGGAGGTTGTCAGCCTAAAGTGGAGGCTGAGTCGAGATCATCTTCCGTGTTAAGGATACGAGAAAGAAGTTGATGAAGGTCAATTGCAGAATTGTTGGGGCGGTGTTTCTTTGCAGGTGGTTGGGTGCAAGGTTGCTTCCGTTTGCGAGCTTCGATGTCAGGGGATGCAATCCATTCTTAGATGTACGAAGTGGCCTTTGAAGGAGGCTTCTCCGTCGAGGAGCGGTTCTTGTAAGAGAATTCCTTGATGGAGCGGTTCATGAGACGGTGAACTTCTTGCGTGGACAAGGGTTCCGATGTCGGTTCAGAATGTGAAGCCAAGGATAAGTCGAGGGTAGGTCATCGTGTTGCTGTAGAGTGAGAGATGCTGAAGTTGATGACGGCTTCTAGGCGCAGGGTAATGGGGAAACAGAATGGTCTTGAGTTAATGAGGCTGTAGGTCGAGATGGACATGGCAGTGACACGATGCTGGGGTCTGGTGGTGGACTTGACGGTGAAGAATTCATAATGTGTCGGCGAGTGGCAGATGTGTGGACGAACGACGAACACTTGCGAGTGGCGAACGATCACGGTGAATGAAGAACGGGCGGCAGGTGGACAACGAACGAGCGGCGAACAGAAACAGTGAACGACGAACGGGCTGTGAATGACGAACGGCGAACGACGAACGGGCTGTGAATGACGAACGGCGAACAACGGACGAGAACGGATCATTGAAAGGTGAACTGATGGCATACGACGGGCGGCAGCAGGACGTTAAAATCTCAGGCTAGGAAGTGCGAGCGACGAATGGGCTGCGAACGACGAACGAAGAATGGGCAGTTGAAGGGTGAACGGGCAGCACACGACGAGACAGCAGGCGGCGTCGAAATTCCAGCATAAGACATGCGAACGACGAACGGGCTGCGAACGGCGAATGAGCTGTGGATGACGAACGAAGAACGGCAAACTGCGAATGAAGAGGAGAGCTTCTTCAGGCGACGTCTTGTCACGACGAGAGCTTGAGGAAAAGAGATGGCCACCAGGGGCGAGCGATCTGCTTTTATATGAGGACTGCGCATGCGTCACCATGCGCAGTCCTCCTATAAAAACAGATCGCTCGCCCCTGGCAGCCTGGCGGTGAGGCATGCGTAGTGGGGTTGCGTACTGGCTGGATCAGGAGAGCGAAAAACCTCAAGTCATAAAGAGCACTCAGGACCTGAATGCAATTTAATTTACAGGTAGTAGAAATTTTCTACCGACGACTAGAAAGCAAATTATTGTAACAGACAAGTGTTTTTTGCTGGACTGGAATGCCTCTTAATTTAAAGATGAAGCGCAGACTTACTGACATCACGAAACTCAGAAAAGATAAACAGTAAGACAATTACTAACTCCATACTTTGCTTAAAATTACAAACCATACAAAGCATAAGGTGTGTTTCAAAATGAGTATTAAGTTATGAAAAAAGTGAAATATTTACATGACTAATTTTTTTATACGTATATTGCAGTCTGTACCAAACTGATCTTATAAAAACGTTTACAACGTTACTTTACAAGGCCAGAAAATACCGGAAAATAGCAAATATGCAAATGCTTCCAGGACTCTGCCCCAGACCGCACTGGGGAGCTCACAGTGCTCCCCTAGACCCCACAACGGTTTCTCCCTCCACACTACTCGGCTAAATTGCTGGTATTGCCCCCTCAGTACAAAACCCTAGTTAAGCCGATGCTTACAAACAATTTAAAGTTTACTTAACAATTGTTTGAACAACTGAATCTTAAAGGGACACCCGGCCTGCTTTATAACACTCCGCCTCGCGTATTACAGCCACGCCGAACACGCCGCACATTTACCAGAGCCAAGGTCGGCTGGGGTGGTAGCTACGTTCCTCGCTGCGAGAAACGTAGCTGCTGTCTCGGTTGGCTTTGGGAATAGTAAACGAAACAGCATCAAGTTAAAGATTGTGTCGTCACAAACCAGATTGATTCTCGTATTTTAACATCACAATTTATAATTTTCTAGGCTAGTGTCTTATAATTTTGCTTCGGCGATCTATTGGAATAATTAATTTTAATTTTTACCACATTAGTCTTTTAGATTTTTTGATCTCATGGTAATTATTAGAAAATTCGTATACACACACACACATAGAGATGAAACGTCATAATTATTGTAAGCGCTTAAAGTGTCATTTACTGCGGGACGCAGTAAATAAAGTTAACAATTATTCAACAGAAAATCTCCTAGACGCTACATTTTAAAACGGATTTTTACTGAGTGATTGACTAATGGTAAGGAAATAGATCTTTGGGGCCAAACTTGATGTGGTGAATCGAGAAAAATGGCGCTGGGAGGAATGTCCTTTTAATAAGACGGCTGAGTAACGTGACAACTGCCTTCATTTATGTTCTTTGCATAAGTTTCGTTTTGGTGCCACAGCTGTCGTATTTAATACGTCTTTCCCGCCAACAGTCACTGGACGTCGAACACACGTGATGCGTGAACGTGCCATTTAAACACTTCACGTTAAATTCTTACTTTTGCAACAGTTTCTTGCCTGCAGTTCGAGACAAACTCGCCAATTGGTGTAATTAGGTAATTATTCAACCCAATTAGGTAATTATCGTGGAGGTGCTGGCATTACATAATTAACTATTGTTGGAATGTAAAGACTTTCCTTTTTTTTTAACCTTAGGCCGCCCGCGCACTGAGCGACTTGGCCACGCGGCCAGGTCACTGCAGCCAATGAGAATGCTTACCGTTTATGTAAAACCACGCACTAATCATTTTCATTGGTTGCAGCAACCTGGCCGCGCGGCCAAGTCGCTCAGTGCGCGGGCGCCTTATTCGTTTCTCTAGGTTGGAATTTTGTAGCGTATTGTTTTTTTTCTCTTAAATGGTTCAGTTTGTACAATTCTCTATGTTTGAAACAGCTAGTTGCCGAAATAATTATTTACAGGGACTGAAATTTACAAAATCCCTCACATTTTAAGAGTTTGTGCTCCCTGTAAATCGTTTTAGCAGTTCTTTCATCGTTGGTCTTTTTTAAAAAAAAAATAGTTTTAGAATTTTATTCTGCGTTCTCTGCAATCTTTTTCTCAGTTAATCTACTGCAAATCTGTAAATTTCCTTTCCATAGCTAATATGACTTGTAACCCAAGTAAAAGAATTAATTAATTTTTTTGTGCCCAGGATGTTTATAGTTCCTAATGTGATATTGTTACTATACGTCAGGGCTAGGTGCGATGCCTACTGTTCATGGCGTGCATCATAGCCTATGTAATTTTCAATAAAAATTAAATTGTCCAGTTATTTTTTCCTGGAAAGAAAATATCTGGGGAGGGAGAGTATCAGTTGTCGTTTTCGATGGGAGGAGGGGGGGGGGGTCACATTAGTCTTTATTCTCTTTTTTAAAAATATACCTAATAACATATAAAAAAAAAATTGTAAACTTACCTGATTTCAAGTTGAAGACTTGTCTGACACATTGAACACAAGTTAAACTCTTGAAGACGTGTGAAGCTCTCTTGAAACGCTTTCCCTTTTTATATGAAACCTATAATCTCCTAAAATCGTGAGATGGCAATAACCGTTTTTGAACGTCATGATCCGACTAAGCGACATTTTTCAAGTGAACAGGTTGGTGACCTAACTAAAAACTGTAACATCATGCTTATTTTTGAGGTGTTTGTCCCCGAAAACTGAAATTAGAGATGCGATTGAAAGATCGTTCATCTCCACAGACTCTTCCTAGTGTCGAACAAGAAAAAATAAAATCGAGATTAAAATGAGTGACGTTGCGTTCAATCGGGGAAAGATTTCATCACATCATGCACAACTGCCGTTGGAAGAGCTTACACCATCGAAAGAAAAGTAAGTATTCTTTGCATACATTTCATTTAAAGATGTTTATTCTTTAATTTTTTACATGCTAGTAATATTAGTACAGGAAAAAAAATTCTGCAAATGAATAATAAATATCAGCTTTTACAATGCTGTGAAAACCATTCGGTTTTCTGAAATATGTTGGGATTTCATAACGTTAAAAACCTCTAGCCCCTTCCCTTCCTCAACTAAAATTGGTTCACTCAATTTTAGAGTTGCGAACCGCTCAAAAGCTTGTTTTTCTAGCATCATTTCACGGTCACCAAGCACCAATTTAACGAGGAAGTTGGGTCAGGAATCTTCAAAAAATACGATCACTTCTTGTACAGCATATTTTCTTCGTTGTAAAAAAATCATTTTTCCAGCGTTTATTAGCTAAGGCTGGTGTAGTGTTTGTAAAAGTTATTGATGGGAAATTCTTGGTTTTTTGAGCGTCGACGTAAAGTTTTGTACAAACATCATTTTCGTCATTTGGATCAGATACGTTAACAATGCGTTTCTGATTAGCGTTAAAACAGTTCTGATTCGAATTTAATGGAAGGAAATTCTCACGTGTGTAGCTTAGATTGACAGAATCTATAGGCAAAAATACCCCCGGAAAAAATACCCCGGGAAACAATACCCATGGAAAAATTACCCCCGGAAAAATTACCCCTGGAAAAAATACCCCCAGGATACATACGGTCAAAAATTTTTTTTTAAATGTGAATTAAAGTATACTGAAATCAGTGGCGGATTCAAGACAAAAGGCGTGTGTGCAAGCCTCAGTGCCTTTTCTTTGCTTCCATAAAATTCTGAGATCCTTTTTATTTACTCTTCTTTGTTGTGTTTTACGGGTGCACGGAAAAAAAAGCCTCGTAAAAAAAGCGTGGAAAAAAAGTTAATGAAAAAAAAACCCGGGGAAGTGGTGAGGAGAAAAAGTTGTACTTGGTAAGAGAAAATTCGTGAAATCAAGAAGTTTCCACCAAAACTGAAATAGAAGGGGGAGGAGGAGGGGGGGGGGAAGGACGTCGAGAATCATTAATTTTCTACAAATTCCGTAACTGGGGAAGGAGGGGGTGGAATATTGAATTTTATCGACTATAGACATTAAAAAAAAGATTCGGGAAAACATAATATTCCACAACCACCTTCTATTTCAGTTTTGGTGGAAAAACATCTGGATTTCCGAATTTTATCTTACCGAGGGCAACTTTTTCTCCTCACCACTTCCGCGGTTTTTTTTTCACCAACTTTTTTTCCAAGCTTTTTTTTACGAGGCTCTTTTTTTCGTGCACCCATAAAACACAACAAAGAAGAGCAAAATAAAAAGGTTCTCAGAATTTTATGGAAGAAAAGGAGGGGCATTGAGGCTTTCACCACAAGCCTTTTGCCTTGAATCCGCCACTGATTTCAGTCTACTTTAATTCACGTTTATATATCTTTGACCGTATTTATCACGGGGGTATTTTTTCCAGGGGTATTTTTTCCGGGGGTATTTTTTCCGGGGGTATATTTTCTGGGGGTATTTTTTCCGGGGGTATTTTTTTCGGTGGTATTTTTTCCAGGGGTATTTTTTCCGGAGAAATTTTTCCAGGGGCATTTTTTCCGGGGGTATTTTTACTTACCACCAGATTGACAGCATCGGCTTCATATACAGGTGTTCCTAAATTAGCAATGCGTTGCCCCTTCAAGTTATAGTCCATATTTTCTTCTGGATCCGGTCGTAAGTAGTCACTTGCTTGAAAAACATGAAAAGTATACTTTTGTTCGTGTAAAATATCTTCCTGTGCGCCTAAACGATTGTTCAATTGTTCCTTTAGTCGTCTTAAAGCGGCGTAATATTCTTCAGAATTTTCGTTAATCGCCTCATTACAAACAGTAACTTTTTGATTTGACAGTTTTTGGACGAGATCACCCAACTCGCTGACAGTCTGCTCAATGTCAACATTTTCTAAACTGGTTACTTCTTGTTGATCCATTTTCCGGTCTTTGAACTGGACATGACGACTCATCTGCTCGAACAACAGACAACGAATGAGCTTGTCTCATATCCACAGAGTTTTAAATCTTTTTCCTGATCACGTGATTCTTTTTTCCTTTACAGAATGCCAGACACATTCATTGACTCCGAGACGGGAGAAAGTGAGCTGTAAATAATATAAACCTAGACAATTTGATTCTGGGATAGGAGAGGTCTAACAACAAATGAGT
The DNA here is from genome assembly GCA_023313725.1 of Lithobius niger. Classification (NCBI taxonomy): domain Eukaryota; kingdom Metazoa; phylum Arthropoda; class Chilopoda; order Lithobiomorpha; family Lithobiidae; genus Lithobius; species Lithobius niger. Next base: position 45,892 of record JAHWFP010208342.1, on the reverse strand, counting down.
GAATGGATTTCGCATGGCGTCATTATATACCTCGCACAGGAAGTTGGCGCATCATAACTGCGACCCCAACGTCTTCACCTGAGATTGATTACGTGGACTTGTATCAGCACAATATAGGTCGAACAAACAGATATGGTTCTCAAATTTTTATGAAACATATTTTGCACAGGTAAAATACAAAGTAGATTCTTGTGATGAAAATATTTCACAAATATATCAGTTATTAAACATTTCTGATTCCTCACACATCTTGTCATCTATTAAAACGATAGTGGCTTGATCAGAGTCGATACCATCTATCATTGCACGGTCTACTTTTTGAGAGAATACTAACGGTATGCAGCAATTCTGTTTCAAACGGTCGTAGGGTTTTTGCCAAATATCGTATATTACGAGACATTGGGTAGGTTTTGGAGTAATCAGCTGTTGATTATTTAAAATAAGGTCAACCGCAAACTCCGTCTTCCCCGAATTAGGTTGTCTTGCAACGACCATAGCAGCTGGAAGACGCCACCTACAATCAACGCACTCCATTCTTCAAATAACAACAAAATAACAATTTAACAGTATTTTAAACTATTTTTAATCTGCACGCATTTTACGATACCAATTCAAATATGCAATGATAAAAGGGAACTGAGCAGAGTATTCAAACAGAAAAGAATCAAATTTAAAGTCAGTATGCAAATATGTTTCACACCATCTAATGAGACGCATCTCGAAACACAAATAATTCAGTTCCTTAGGTTGCAATAGTTCGAGCATTTCAGGATCTTTTTTACACATTTTCGTAATCCAACGCTTTCGACTTGTTTCACTGACAGTGCACGTACAGTATAGTCTGTAGAAAATTCAGTCAGTTTTAACAAATTCATCACTTTCTCTCGCGATGTTGCAATCTTGAAACGCAAATAAAGCCATAAATGCTCCCCCAGCTGCGATTTGGCATGTGACACTAACTCATATTCGCCACTAAAAAGTGTCATTGTTGTAAAAGATTGTCCTCTCGCTAGCAAATTGTTGGAAACGAAGCACACTATTCCATAAGTTTCGCACGTAGCTTTTTCTGTAAGATCCATCCTACTCTCACAACAGTCTGAAGGCAACTGAATTATTTCGTTTTAAAATGTTTAAAACACAATTTAAAAAACACTCACCCGATAACGTGTATCAACATTTTTATGTCATTATTTAAGCTTTGTTCTCCGTCTCAGATTTCAATTTCGTCACCTGGACATGACAGTAGGTGCTAATGACCTCAACGTGTAAAATGAGCTTGAATTTAAATTGTATTGTTTCCATCTTCACGTATTTCCGGTTGTAAACAACGTATATCCGGTTGTTTTCGATCTGAGGATAGATCATTATTTGGCCTTGATCTAGTTCTACGTGCATGTCTCCATCGACCACGTTTTGTTTGAATAATGTCGAAATTATCTTTGAACAATTTCCATTGTTGCAAGCTATTACTAAGCGAAGCCTCCATTATTCTCGTTCAAAAGTATTTTCAAGTTCATTCTTGGTGCCCACAACATACTGTATTATCTCCCCACTCGTATTGCCAACCATTTCAAATAGCAGGTTTATGACCGAGGCTGTAAATGTCTGTATGCAGTCGCTTAACCTCGTAATTGCCGTCTTATTAAGATGGGCATTAAGTGCACAGTCTGACATTTTTTAAGCGATTGAACTCTGAGTTGGGATGCGTAACTTTAGTATCAGCGAGAAATTTTTATTTTTATTTTTGTTTACCACTATCGGTTTACACTACAGAACGCTGTTTGTTTATCCTTTTTTTTTTAAATTCATAACTTTCGCTGCTATCTTGACCTTCACACCTAAGCAGTTCTTGGGATGTCACTGTTTGTACGGGAGTAGAATCTTTAGCATATAACATTGACCAAAAATTTCTTGATGACAACAATTGTTGAAACCACCATTCTTGAAAGGCAAATCACAAACCCCACATCCACTTTTTCCTTAAAACGTATGAAACAATAGAGTTCGACAGATTCACCTCCGATGCAATACGAGTCAATTGAGCATATCTTCGCACGATAGGCTAGTGATCTTGCGAATATCTTCTTTGTAAGTCTTGTGCTGCCATATTGTATCACAAGTCCGTAAACATGACAAGGTTTCACCTCCGTTATTTTTAAAATGCGTTCGCAAAAATCAATGAAACTTCGGGTTTAAAGCACTTGAAGGAAGATAAACGTTTCGAAGTCGTTTTTCAGATGAAGGGATGTCTTTCATCGATGATAAATCGGTTTGTGTAGCGACATCCATATCTAGTCGTGATCAGATTTAAAAGACAACAAATAATTGCCACCAGTCTTATTCAGTTAATTCTAATCTCCGTCGGTCACGTTACCAGCTTTCTCAACCAATCAGAGAAATATTACTTAAAAATAATCCTCCATTTTTAGTTCCAATTCCTACCACTCGAGGGTCGACCGGAAACGACCTCCGCTCACGTGACCGTCTCTCGACCAATCAGAGAGCGAGCAGGCCTTACAACCGGAAGCCATCTTTCTTTCTGACTTCAACCTTCAAAGGAGGTAGACGCCACGCAAAATTTTAATAAAAAAAGTGCAAGTCACTATAAAAATGCATAGTCATACTAACTCTAACCCAATACGTCATCTCATCTGTGACGTCACAGATGAGACGATAGCAATTAGTATTGTAGAAAGTAGCCGAGCTGTTGTGGATACGGGCAAACTACACTATTGGGGGGGGGGGGGGGCGCAGCCAGGGCAAAATGTCCACAAATTGTGACTGAGCACATTCGGTCGAATGGATTCCTGCCCATGGTTGTGACGACCTTAACGTTGGGTTCAGTGAGCTAGTCTTTATGCCAGAGTGGTCATATTGTTTTTTTGTTTTAATTAATTTCGTTGAGCCTTAAGTCAGCCGAAGCAATTTAATGCTTGTATGGCTGAACCAGCTCAATTTTAAATATTACCAGACTTTTTGAGAAGAAAAAATATCTGGTAAAGGGAGGAACCAACCCAGGGATTCAATCCGGAAAACCTCCCATCATCGTAGGGACCGAAAGATTGTCCAGAATTGGCCAGAATAGTTTCCATAGCTGCTGAAGGAGCATGGTAGTCTCTCACGCTACCCTGGCCGGCAGTCCTGGCGGGGACTTTGCCAAGGTCCCCTTTTCAGGGGTTCGACCAGATCCGAAACCTTCAGTAACCAGGCTGAGCTCTCTCACCGCTCAGCCACAATGTTAAAGGCGGTAAGGCGGTAATCTAGTGTTGGGCTGGTTCGCGGTTTCGAATCCGTGTCACGTGCAAATTCAATGGATCGACTCAAAAATGTAATAATAAGGATGATTTACTTTCGGTCCCAAAACTTTCGTTTACAAGCATTTTTTTTTTACATTTATCGACAATCGAAAACAATGAATTTGTCCAACAAGCCAGACACAAGCTTAGTGACCGCTCTGGTCGCCAGCTTCGCCGGAATAATCTTGTTGGTACCAAAATTATTTTTATTTATCCTGCGATTCGATACAAAACTCTTCGATAAAGTTCCTAACGATCGAAAGTACAGTATTGGACAATGAAATTTAGACAGTTGAGAAGGGGCACCTACAAGTCTACATCGATTAATCATGCCTGGTTACGGGAAATCCTTAAATATTACAAAGTTGTTAAATTCAATAAACGAATATTAATAACCGTAAAATAGATACAATACTGTGTCTGCTATTGCAACTGGAAAAAAAATTAAACTTGTTTAACACAGAATAAAGTCAGTCAATCACACAAACTGCAAATCTCTATTTATGGAATCTGGATAGGCCAAGAAAATGTGGTGGCTTGTTTACAGTCTCAGGAAAAAAGTAGCATTATGCGTGACAAAACCTATCTGTAAAGTATTCAATTGACTTTAAAAGTATTACTCAATTTAGTTAAAAATATAAATAGAGCTACATTTTTAAAATTGATTTTATTTTAAAAGTCGATTTAAAAGTCAGTAGTTCTATGGACTCGGGTATTTAGTTTTTTACCACATTAGTATTGGGGGGGGGGGCACTTTTTAATCCCAGGAGGGGGGGAGCGTGCATCTACGAGTTTCTGGTGGTGTGGCCACCCCGTCTTTAAGCCCAGGACTCATTCCCGGCAGTTGCGCGTTGCGAGTGTGGGCAATTGACCATTTTGCTGCGTGGCCAGTGGATAGCGAGTGTGAGTTTCTCCTCCTTCGTGCTAGCCGGCAATCAGCTACGAGACTTTCCAGTAATGTTAGAAGGCATTTGTGTGTTAGTCAGTGTTTCAAGGGCCTATTCAGTGACAAACCGGCTGACACATGAGGTGGGGTGCGTCTATGAGCATCGACCGTGTTTACACCAACTTAAACCCCTTGACCGATTTCCGTAGATGTCCGTGGGCAATTATCCTTTTTACCGGGTGGTAGCTGACTGAAGGTTTTACGTACTCCTAAGGTGTGTGCATGCACTTGTAAAAGTGATAGAAGGAGATGTTTTACGAACAAGGTTTAATAAAAGGGTAGGGAGGCAAACATATACAGGGTGGTCCAAAGTCGGGCCTACCTGAATATATCCTAAATGGTGTCAAATATCCTGAAAACAAATTTATAGTAATAATGAGTAAACAGCGGGGATTCCGATGAGTGTAAAGACGATGACCTTGAAGACCTCCATCAAGGTCATCGCGTTGCTAACTTCTAAAGGAAGTACCGTAGACCATCAGTGCAAATTTGAAAGTTGTAGGTAATCATTAAAAACTGCCAGCCCAAGAAACAGAATGGAAATCCATGTAGAAACGCCAGAGTTGTGTGCAAAATACCCTTTTTGCACATAAACTTCACTGCAAGAGCTACTTGTCAAGCAGTGAGGCAAATGGAAAGGTTAGAAGGAGATGTTTTACGAACAAGGTTTAATAAAAGGGTAGGGAGACATACATATACATATATTACAATAATGGAGAAATTTAATTAAAAAATCCTAAGAAGTATGGTATAGGAGATGCCAGAATTTGGAGTCGGTTTTCAAGTAGATTGTTGCAGGGGTAGAGTCGGTCTTCAGTCAGGGTGTTACAGGGTAGAAACTGGAAACAAGGCTGAAAAAAAAAGTAAAGTTAAGTAACTAGTAAGTAACTAGTTAAGTAACTAGAAAAATACTAAGGAAATAAGACCAGAAAAATGTATATGTCGGAACTTACCTTGAAAGTATATGCGTAGACTGCTAGATTGGGAAACCTTTTCTTGCCTGTAAAGGGGGAAAAAAAAAGACGTGAACAGTAGGTAAGGCATATACTAGCAATACTCCCTGATCCTCAGCTAGGCTTTCCACGAGTTGTGTGTGCGGGGCAGTGGTGGAGGAAACGATAGGGTAGAAGGTGCGAACAGTCTTCAAAATGGACCTGAAAAATACGAAAAACACGAAATTAGTCGTTGGAAACATGTCCGAACAGTATGAGATATTATGACGGAGCGGCGCCTGGTTTAATAGTCATGTAAGTCGAAGACAAACGTAGTGTAGACTGAGACGGCAGGACCTGGGTGAAGCCTGGCAAAGAAGCGGAGGGGTCACTGTAAGAATAAACTATCCACCGCCAGTTCTCTGAAGGCAGAACTGACGGCTGCAGAAAATCCCCGGGAGCTTACAGCGAAGAAGTGATATCGAGCGGTCATATTGCGCGTCTACGGTCTGGCTACCATTTGGAAGGTTTCTAACATCGGAACAAGTTGTAATAAGTGGTTAAAAAAAAGTGATACAACTCACTTCGATGTCAGTTCCCTTTCCAGCCGATACCCAGGCGATACCGCTAGGAGGCCCGTAATCCGCTGCGACATGTAAGGGATAAATGCTATCCGTTGACGTGTCGTGTTCATCGCCCGAATTTGGGCTCTCTAATCGCTAGCCGTTCGAGAGGTTCCAACGGCTTTTATTCTTTTTTTTCCGTTGGTTCAAATTGCATGACAAGATGCCGCGTAGTCGAAAGTAAGTCGGCTAGGTTTCGGATAGAAAACTAGACGTTTTGTTTTAACGTAGTTAATAAATAGATATGACCAAAATAGAATAGGGTATGAACAGTAATAAACAACAGGACACAAAATAAAAGTTATTACATGTAGGATGTTTATTCGATCACTCAGGGTATACCTTTCGTACCGTGGCTGATCTCCTTCTTGAATTTGAATCGACACTCGGCCGCATTGCTGCTCATAAGGATCAAGTGAATAAAAAGCGTAACCCAATTACTAAGGACCCCTTTGAGGCGTATCGTTTCCCCCCCCCCCCGAAAAACGTTCCCGCTAAGTGTAAGACGTCACAAGGTTTTGATGACGATTTCGACATTTTCAAGCCAACACCCCCTCCACCAACGCGAACTCAGCCTGCAACTGAGAGTTCCAGTGATCAGTTACCCGATTTTGTAACCCAATCAAAAGACCAATATTTGAAGTTGTTAAATCCCGATAATTTATGTTGTACTAGGGAAGCTACGAACCTCCCCCCTAGGGCTAAAATTCGCACTTCTTTCCCCAAACACCTGCCGTAAATGAATTTTGTAAGAGTTGGGTCTCTTAAGTCAGTCTTAGAAAATTTAACGGGGAAGAACCAGACTACTCTGCAAATGATTTCTTGCAAACTTTAAACATGCCCCCCCCCCCCCTAGGTTTTCTTGCGACGCTGGATCCCAATCCACTAAGAGGGGAAAGCTAGGCGTTGGTGGGACTACGAAGCAGTCGACGGCTGCTGGCCATGCTTTCAGATCTCGTTTCGCAGGAAATTTCGAAACCCGAACCTGCAGGAATACTTATTCCAGGAATTTTTTTCCAGGCGCCATACAATGGCTGAATGTGTCACAACTCATTGTAATGACATATTAAAATGGAATGATGCTCTTGATGAGTCTATTCATGATGCAGAACTCGTTAGGATTGTTTTTGCAAATATTGCTCCTGCCCAAGCAATGCTTTCTGCCCAAACATTCTCGTCAGTGTCGGAGCTACGAGATCTTTGCACCAGGATGAAAAAATACATGCAAGCAGCCCTGAAGGAAGATGATCTCAAGAAAACGAGTTTAAACATGCAGCATTTTCCACCTCATGTGCCAGTTGCTAACAGCGCAAATTTTCCTGCCACCAGTCAAAACCACCAAGGCTTGAATTTCCCCCGTCCCCCCTAACCATGGGCCCTCACATTTTTTCTGCTCCACCTCAAATTTTTTCTGCCCCCACCTCAAATGCAGTATAACCAAAACTACCTCCCCCCTCCCCCAAATCAGGGACACCAAAACCAACAAAACGTTTCTCAAACTCAGAACCCCCATAATGCGTCCACCCAAAGTGATCCTTCACAAAATCCAAATAATCGTAATTTTTCGAATAGACGAAACAACAATAAACATAGTTTCACTTGCTGGTATTGCGTAAGAGAAGGTCACACAGCCCGCTGCTGTCCCAAATTACCACAGTATCAGGGAAATTTCGGAATCAATCTGACGTCCTCTAGTACTGGAAACCAGTGGGAAAACCAGTAAACCCCCCCATCCTTGAGTCAAGATGCGGGTGTTGCCTTTAATTTTAAGACTCGTATTATTGACATTGATTTAAAGCCTAGTGCAGGGTTCAAACCTCTTGTGCCTCTAACATTCGAAGAGGTTGTCTCAACCGGGGTCTGGGATTCGGGGAGTTCCTATTCACTAATCGATAGTGCTTTTGTGGACTCCATAAGTAATGTTTTTGACAATTAAGCCTTTTCCTTTACATCTTTTAACAGCTAATGGTGATATTATTACTACCTCAGGTTATTTTGCTCTTAAGTTTCAACTACCTGGTAAAGCCTTTTGTCAGTCGTTTGTAGTTTGTAAAAACCTGCCCCATCGTTTCATCGTAGGTATATTTAATGATGAGAGCTCGTGTTGTGCAGTCAAGTGCTGATTTAACTTGGTGGTATGACGACCTGCCACAACTACGCTACAAATATTTAGAATTCTTAGTTGATACTCCCGTTTGCTCTTTTGTATCAAGTGAAATCTGTTGGCAAACCATCCTTGATAAAGCCCCTATTCAGGAATCCGAAAAATTTGAATTTTCAAAAATTTTTTCAAAACATGATAATGTTTTTCGAGATGAACCAGGGCACTGAGGAACGATGGAAATGCACATTGATGTCATCGACAAAAAAACCCACTGTATATGCGACCATTTCCCGCAAATCCGTCAAAATTTAAAAAAACTTGATGAGGTAATCCAAGGATTACTAGCTGAGGATCGCATACAAAAGTTGTTTCCTTAAGCCTACACCGAACGGCAAGTTTAGATTTTTCGTGGACTACCGCGCGCTCAACTGGAATTCATTACCTGATGCTTACCCGTTACCCTCAATCGATTTAATCTTGAGTCAGTTAGGTACGCCCCCCCCCCCCCCCGTATATTACCACCTTTGACTACGTAGTGCCTACCATCATATTCCACTTGATTAAGAGTCTAGTCGCTTAGCTGCATTTGGTGTACCTGGTAATTTATTCGAACCGCGCTACGCTATGTTTGGTCTTAGCGCGTCAAAAGTTTTCCAGCGTATGATGGATGAACTGCTTCCGAACCCCTGATTTCCAAGGCCTGTTTATTTATCAGGACGACTGTGTACTGATCTCCCAGGATCTCCTTAAACACCAGAAAAAGTATTGATTTTGTCCTAGACCATCTAAATTTTGCAAATTTAACTGTCAATGTCGATAAATTTAATCTGTGTTGCCCTGAGGTGCGCATGTTAGGTTTCATTCTTTCTGCGAAAGGTATCTCGCCGGACCCAGCCAAGGTTCGAAGCTTTTTGGGAATTTGTTCCTTTTTCAGAAGGTACGTCCAATCGTACTCTTTACTGGCGCAACCACCCTTCAACTTGTTAAAAATACCAATACCAAGTTTGTGTGATCCTTTGAGTGTGAGGTTGCCTTTAATACCTTGAAAGAGAAGTTAGTAACTGGCCCCATCCTTGCACAACCTGAATTCACTAGGGCTTTTACATCCGGTGTGACAGCTCCAAACTCTGCTTGGGTTCCGTGCTCCTGCAAGATGGCGATTGCGGCCCCAGAGTGATTTGTTATGCAAGTAGTTTACTGCGTCCTAATGAATTTTTCTTCTCGACGGTGCGTTGGAAAAAGAGGCCGTACTTTGGTCCGTTGAGTTGTTTCGACCTTACGTCGAATCGAGTGAATTTACAGTCATTTCTGACCACCGCTCCCTTCAGTGGCGTAAGACTGCTAGACACCCAACAGGCCGTCTGTCTCGGTGGGCATTGAGGTATGCCCGTTTCAACTTTATCATCAAATATAAAAGTGGTGCATCCAACACAGTTGCCGACCACCTTTCTTGTTTTCCCCTCGGTACAGCCGAAGGTATACTTGGAAATGACGATGCGGACAGATTACGCATAGCTCAGCGAAGTGACCCAGTTTTGAAACTTGTAGCCCACTTCATAGAAAATGGCACTAGCTCCCAACCACCCCTGTTGGCAGGAAGGCTAGACGCGTTTCATACAATGCATCTATTAGCAATGGCATTGTTGGTCGCACTTTCAAAAACAGCTTTGGTGAAGTCAGGTTTTGTGCATTGATCCCTCCCTCTGAACGAATGTCTCTCATTGTTGCTGCACACCTTGGACCCGTAACAACACATATGGGTGTTTCAAAAACAGTGAAATGTATTCAAACACACTCCACATGGTTTGGTATGGTGCGTGATGTTACTTTATACACAGACAATAAATAAAAGTCATAAATATTTTATTAATTGAGAATTTCATGTTATGACAAGTCAAGTTGTGTTAAAAAAAACTTGAAATTTTGTTGACATGACGTTGTTTTTAATTCATCGAGGTAATGTACGCTCAAATTAAGCTCCGTTCAATTCAATACATTTTGCTATTCAAAGTGTGCAATTGTTGATAACAGACTGAAGAGTGTCTTACGTTCAGCCCAAATAACATTACGAATGCTTAACTTAATGTTTAATGCTTGTGGATACATTTAGGGAAACACGTTCTGTAAATTCAAATCATCGGTGACAAACAACGAAACGTTGTTGTTTATCGTTTTTGAAAGTTCCTGGAGCATTTGAATTTTCTACGGGAAAGCTTCTTTAGCATTATAAGCAGTCATGTGCATTTAATGTTAAAAGCACACTTTCACGCCACATCTCATTCCTTGGCGTATGTAGACACGCTAGTGTGTCGCGCCAAGTTAGGCAACAAACATCACATCAATTGTCGAGGTTGTAAACCATTGTACCGCCATTGCGTCAGTGTCTTGTATCTTGAAGCATAGTTGGGCACATTTCAGGTACTTGGGGGAAAATAATAATGCGGTACAAAAGCTTAAATTGTGTTGAAATCAAGAGCAATGACCCACCTGACAAAAATTAACTGTTGTTTGAATGCCAGCTATGCTGCTTTCAATGCAAAATCTGCCCCTCAACGTTGAAAATGTGTTACTACCTAGCTAGCTAGCTAAATCACATAGGGTGATTATTCATCGATTCCGAGAAGGCTTCCAGCTACGAAATTGGACGAATGGGTGCACTGCGTACCTTTTATGGTTTGGAGCCTGGGGGCGTAACAGGGATGGCGTGGGAGGGCGTTGTTAATTGTCGGCATACTACTTGTTGTTGGTATTGTTAGTATTGTCTCTCATTGGACGGCCAAAGTTCGACAATGAGAACGTGTATACTGACGTACGAGTCTAAGGAACACACTCTAGTGTCTCACAATAAATCTAAACAACGTTGCCACGAAATTGTATTCACGTCCAATTTACAAAAAATAAATCATCTCTAAAAACAAAGCAAAGTAAACAAAGCCAAAAACTGGTAAGGAGGAGGAGTTGATAGTGGTTTGGCCCTTCAAGAAAGGAGTGATACTACAAATACACAAATACTACAAATTACAACAAAATTAAAACCAAACCAGAAGCCTAGAACTATTTTGAACCAAAATGAAGAACATTCAGGTCGTCCAGTGACAGTAAAACTGGTAAAAGGGGCCGCCAAGTTCCGAATGGTTCGGCCCTTCAAAGGAGTGATAGCAACACACCAAAACATTCGCCAACTTCATCGCACCAAATAATACTTTGGACGTTAAATGCTACCGAAAGTAGCAATGTTTTAGTTTTCATTTACCTTCGAATTATTAAGCGGTGCAATTAACTGTTTGTTGATATCACTCCTTTGCAGGGCCGAACCATTCGGAACTTGGCGGCCCCTTTTACCAGTTTTGGTTTTTGATATGATATGAACTGTCACTAGACGACCTGAATGTTCTTAATTTTGGTTCAAAATAGTTCTAGGTTCCCTAAATTTATTTCCTAGTTGCAATATTGTAGTTGTGTTTGAACAGAGAAGTTTGTAAATTGTTTGCACATTGCGTTTTTGTAAACGTTTCAACAATGAAAATTCGATGTTGAATTGTATACTGAACCGCCATCTTTGGAATGTTACGGGCGTGAAATCAATAGTGCAGAAGAAACAATTTGAAGTTTTCTTAACACATCTGACTTATGAGAACAGGAAAATTTCAATTAATAACATTTTTTAGTATTTTTCTTTATCGTCTACATTTTTCTTGACCACCCTGTACATCCAAAAAATGTCACACTTGCCCAAACTTGCAAGAGCAACCCTTCAACTTTACATGGCTTGATGGGTGCTGCCCCCATACCCCAATTACCGGGTAACATACTTCATGTTGTTTCAGATCCATTCGTCCGCTCGTCACGTGGCAACAAGTATCTTCTTCGTTAAAACTCATTAACGAAATGGCCAGAAATTTTTCCCATGAAAAATACCAAAGCCGTTTCTGTTGCCAAAATTCTCCGCTACGGGCAATGTCTGGTCAGCGACAATGGAATAGAATAATGCGTTGCATATTGCGCATGTTTGGCGTAAAAGAAGCTGAGAGACTAACTAATACAGTGAAGTCACTCATCACAAAACACGTGGGATTCCGACCTACACATGATTGCCATGGCTCTGCGTGCCACTGTGTCCAGAACCACTGGTTTCTCACCAGCCAATCTCCACCATGGTCGACCATGGTCTCCCTGGACTATTGACCCTAATTGACCCTCGGTCTACTCCTATTTCCATCGCTAGGGATGACGGAAGGCAAAAAACCTTTTTCGTTCAAAGTTGGAGAAGAGGTTTTACGTAAAACCCATTACATCACGCGGGGACTACTCACCTTTCACAAATGACCCTTTCACAAATGAAGCCTTATTCCCGGTGACGAGATTTGGTTTTTCTCACTTGGTTTTTCCCCATCCTTTATTTTTATCATGCCCCTCTCAATTTTTAGTTACCTCAGTTTTCAGTTAGTTAGAGGCGGGACCCAAAAGGGTGTTTTTCTCAGGATGGCAGTTTGTAGTCCCGTGAAGGCCAGTTGTCATTTATGATTAGTTTTGTAGTTGGATTACCCAATTTTTTTTTTATTTTTTGTGTGTTGTGTACTGTAAACCTATCTGCTCCCTGATTTGTTAATATCCCAGGTAGAAGGGCTGGTTTGGCCTAGTTTACCCATCCTGTCTTTTGTGCCATGCGAATTTAGTGCTTGGATTTGTTTCTTGCATGAAATTTTCTTAGTCTGCCCCGGGATTTTGGTTTTTCCCAACGCCCCTAAAGATTTCGTAAATTTTTTCGTAAATTTTTCCTGAACCTAGTTTCCTCCCCCTTTACTGGAAGTCTGTTTTTCCTAGTCTTGCGTTTCCTTGTTTATCTTCGAGTAAATTTTGTTTCCCAGGACCGGTGAAACTGTAAGGGGTAAACTCACGGAAGTGTTACACTCGTCCACCCTTCGTGAACGTTTTCTCCATAAAATGACCTGGTGGTGTGATGTGTGGTTTATTTTGTCTTTCTTCACTCCTGACTGTGGCGTGCCTTTGTATTTTTCTTTTCAGTTTTGGTTACCCCCGTTTGTTACCCCTAATCTGTTTCATCACCACCTTGTCACTCTTGCCTGGCTCTTTGTCTTCGGGAGTCTGGCTTGGTTGCGAGGCACTTGGTTTGGTTTTTTTACAAGGCGCCTTCTGCTTCATAATGCGTTTGAATTTTTAACTAATGTTTAAACAGTGAAATATTGCGTTTTTATTTCGGCACAATGAATGAGCAAAAAAACAAAGTATGGCACGCCAAGGTAAGTGGATGACGTCATTAATCGCGAGCAGGTAGGGCTTAAGACTAAAGTGGAGTGAATCTGCAATGTGGGTATGAAGAGAGGGAGACTGGCAATCAGTGTTATGGTGAGCCCAGCTGAGTATCGCGAGGTGGGGGTTAAGTCACTAAAATTTATTTTCTGGTACCTTTGCAAAAAAAATTTTCAATTCGAATGTTTGAATTCTTGAGTTAACTGAGGATTGGATTGAGTCATGTGTCTGTTCCTATGATCCTATGTCGCACCTTTTTCGGTGGGGTCCACCTCTGGTTGGGTACGGGGCAATATGTTGGGGCAATGGGCAATATGTTGGGGCAATGGGCAATATGTTGGGGCAATATTCAACTACTAGTGTCCTCCAAGCGGTGGAACACACCTTTATCGCTTCACTTTCCTACTACCACGTGAGCAAACCACCCTCATTTCTTCCACTATACAAACCATAAATGACATAAGTTGTGTATTGTTCCTACTATCCTGACACGCTTCCATTACAAGCATGGTCGGACAGTAGAAATTGAAAACAGAAAACAGTAGAGTTGGCTATGGTTTTTATGGTTTTTCATCTATTGTGAACAGTAGCTATGGTTTTACATTAGAAAACAACATAACTTATTGTTGGACAGTACAAGATCTTGAAACGATACAAACCATAGAAATTATCTATGGTTTGTACAATCCTGAATTGTTTACTTACTGTTGGCTATTGTTTCTTGTACACTATAGAGAACAATAAGGAATAGACTAAGAATAGACTTTCTCGATATACAATATACTAAATCAAATATACTAAAATACTAATTGAAATTACAGCCATTTCTATATGCAGCTGGTTGATGGTTGTGGGCTGATGGTTTTGGAGTACTTCTACGGATACACAAAATACGCATCTCGTGTATGCGGAACTAATTAAAAACTATGTGCATTTTGCCAAGTTTTCATTCTAGCCACTATCTGCTAACGCGCAGCAATCCTGAAATTACAGCAATTTCTATGTGCAGCTTTGTGATGGTTGATGGTTGTGGGCTGATGGTTTTGGGGGTACATTAGTGTTCATGGCACACACAAATCACACCTTCATGTAACCTTTATGGATGTTTGGACGGGAATGGAAAGCTACCCAGGATTACACTAGTAGGACGGCTTAACTTCAGGATCAGTTTAATACAAACGTATAAATCGGCACAAATGAAGGTACAAAACAAGATAGCTATGGAACCACGCTAAATTCAAAATGGTCGCCAGCTCTCGTAATAGCCCGAAATGGTCAAGCTTAGGATTTTCTGAAAGCTGGGTTACCTAAATTATTTTTAAACAGATAGGCACCGCCCTACTCCAATTTCGGTTAGGAATGATGGAAAGAATCGATCCCCAACTTTCTGAATATCCTAAGCATTTTAATTTGGGCTAATAGACCCCTCGCCAGTCAGGCCATTACCTCTTCACCTTTAAAGGCATAGGTCCTCCAAGCTAAACAATTTCGGTTAGGATTGATGGAAAGAATAGATCCCACCTTTCAGAAAATCCTAAGCATGTCCATTTCGGGCTCAAGAGCACCGAATTCGAAAAGCACCATACGCTTTTGCCACTACTCTGTTGACCATTAAATGAGCGTAGGACAGTCCCTATATCGGCTAAGATTAATGGAAAGAATAAATCCCTATTTTTCAGAAAATCGAAACATCCATTTCTCGTAAGACCAATATTTAACTCGACTGAAAAAGATGCGTTCACGCGAAATAAGGGCAATATACTTTCAGATTGTGTTTGCTTCACGTTGCGCTTTTGATTTCTTTGACGGAAGAGTTACAGCCAAAATCTGGCGGCCATTTGAATATATGACACGAAATTCAGCATGGTTCTATAGCTTATCATTTTATATTAATACCGTCTGATTTATAAGTGCACGATTTTAGTGCTAAGCTGCCCTACTTTTTAATGTTCTTTTGACATTTATTTTTCTTATCAGAGGAAGGCAACTTACTTTACAATATGCAGTTTCAAGTTTCAGATGTATGTACTAACAATTTTACCTTAATACCTTTACCTTTGTCTGCATGCAAACTGGTATAGTATTCACTAAGCAAATTTAAAAATACCGCACTGTCATCAGAAGCAGAGAAATCTACAGACAAGTTTGAAAATGTATTCAACATTTTGGACATACATTGAATTTCGCTATGTTAACAGTGGCTGACACCATTTAGTATGTATTATGCATTTAGCACAATTTAATCTGGGAAAGCAGCACTGCGAGTAATGATAGCCATAAGCTGGGAACTGGTCTGGATGTTTCAGATGCAGCAGTTTTACCACAGCTGGTCCCGCCATTACATTTATCAGAGTCACAAAAGCAGACACAAGTATCCACTTTTGGCTGGTTTCCACAACTGGTTACCGATACGCCATTCACACTACCGCCTTCACATCTTTGTTCTCCACAGGAATCCGATCCCGTTTCACAACCTCTTCCCACTACTTTATCTGGAAAGAAAGATTAGGAAAGATTAAGTCAGTTACAAGTAGTAACCATCACAATTGCTGGTTTAAAATGTCTTGGCTAGTTTTAGTAGTTTTAATTTTGCAAGTAACAACTAATGGAGAATTAGAGCGAGTTTTCATTTATGCCTTTTAATTTTCAGCTTTTTTATCTGCAGTTTTGGATGGGATTTCCTGGTGTCAGTGCTGTGCTAACAATGGCGAGACACGGAAATTTATTACCCGGTTTTTCAGTAACCCGTTTGGTTACCCCGTATTGTTGCCCCCCGTGTTGTTGTTGTTTGGTTGTCCCCGTTTGGTGGAGCTCTGAGAGTGGCTGATTAGGGGAGCTTTATTTCTTGCGAAGTAACCTCACGGACGGCATCGTTCCCACTCCACCAGATAATTTTGACGAAATTTACCAAACTTTTAACTGATCTGCAATTAAATGCGTTGCTTTGCAAATTTGGTTTAGAGATTAGAAATACTGATGGTAACAAGTACTGCAAAAGGTTTAGGTCAAATAATTGGAAATACAGCGTTTTCCGGTAGAGGAAGGATTTCCTGTGTGCATAGACATTAGATTTGGGTCACAAGTAGTTCGAAAGTTAAATGAAAACTAGAAGATTGCTACTAGCGGTAGCAATTTTCAAGTTTTCATTTAACGTCCAAAGTATTATTCGGCGCGATTAACTTGCCTAATAGGATTAACCTTGGCGGCCTTTCCCTGGTGGAATGATATCACTACCTTTAAAGGCCGACCGCTTTTTGGATATCACAACTTTCATAGGACTGAACGTACATAAGGTTACACCGTCGTTAAGATGCTTTAAACCTATTTTTGCACACTGTCTAACAATCGCCAATTTTGTTCGCTTCGCTCACTTCGCATCCCCTCGCATCACTTCGCATTTTGTTTGCGCAGCGCATCCCCTTCAGTTTTGTTTATCCCTGCAACTTCCTTTTAATTTTTTAAGATTTTGTTGGCATTTAGTCATCCAGAAACCCCCGAAGGTCGTTGTTACCAAAACAGCAGAGCGTTTTTTGGGTTATTAACTGTAAACCCATTAGCTCCTGTATGTTCGTCCAGGCTTTTACAATAAATCTAACGGCCAGTTTTGATTGCTTAAAATCATTGGTTGCAACTTGAAAAGAAACGAAATTTATCGGCGAATTTCAAAACCCTCCCACGCATTTGTCCTGACCCCTACAACCCCCAAACCAACAAAAGGACCATCTCAGATCACCATGCATCGTGTCCCGAAGTCTTATTAGCTTGTCAGCTAGCTAGAGACTAACATAAAAACAACGTTATTGACGCATCTTTTCGCTACGATTGGTGAAAACTCATCCTTTAAATAAGTTTTTCTTAATCTGACCCTTGCCCTTACATTTTCCATAATTTGAAACATTTGTCGCATTGGTGTGATGTCCTGGCAGGGAACAGCGAACTTCCTGTTTACTACTGTTTAAATACAATTATCAATACAATTATTATAATTATTATTATTATTATTATTATTATTATGTGATATACAAATGCTATAGGCTATATAATAATAGAATAGCCTATTGAGTAGTTAAAGTGGTATCTTGGTAGGGTTAACATATTGACATGAAATTGATGGCTGCCATTGTGGAGCACACAAATGACGACTCCACAATGCAGAGAGCGAAAAAAAAAAATCTAAGCCTAGCTGGAAATAAAATTATGATTACGAAGGCAAGACGTATTTTTTTAATGCACTACCTATTTTTTTAAAGAAAGATACATAATTTTTCCACAGTTTTAAATTTCTGTTTTGATTTTTTGGAACAATTTAAAATAAATTCAATTATCGTAGCCTTTTTTGGTTAATTTTTCTTTTTGCAGCAACCATTTCTGCAGCTGAAACGCTACAGTATATTGCTGTAGAGGAACATCTGGCATCCAAGGATTCGGTGCCAAAGTTACTTTTGGGTTACGCTTCACTGGAGTGGAAATTGTGGCTCCAAACAATTTTTTGTCCCGATGAGTGAAGCAATTCACATGAAAATACAAAAAAGATACAAAGAGGATAAAACCGTGAAATCAATTTTTTACACGAACAACAATATACACTTACATTTTTATTTAATTTTAAAGGTGGACATTTTTTTAATTTAACAGAGCCGATTCTCTGCACGAATAACTGGGGGACAAAACGTTTTAGCGTTACTCGCTACAGTTTAAAAAGAACTATCATTTAATTCATATGCAACGGATTACAAAAAAAAATTGAAGTTGAAGTTAAATGGTAATTTTGCAAAAAACTACGCGTAGAGCTTAAGTTCAATTTGTAGTTTTTTGTCTTTGAACGATGAGCATTTTGAAGCTGCGCTGCAATATCAACAGTGTTGCTGATAGCACCACTTTGCGTTAATTGGGATTCTGTTCGCTTTTTTGTTAGCATGACCTGGCTTCGGTGGCGATTGCTTAGCGGATGGCAACTTAATAATCGATGGAGATTGTGACCAATTTCCTTTAAGAGGGGTGCTGGTAGTAGCCAAAAGTGAGTGGTTATTTACGTTAGCAGACTCATCCACTTCGTGTGTGGGGTGATTTCGCTGGAGATTTCCTGCCACCTGGTGACTTGCTAGGCAAATTCTCAGGTGATTTTTCAAGCTGTTGGATTGGTGGAGTTGAGCCCTCAGTTACAGAAATTGACTTTCTGGATTGGCCGACAGATAGACGCTCAGGAACTACGTCAGCGGAACTTGGCTTTTTACGTTTCTTGCCGCCAAAAAGACATTGCGTTTGAAAATTGAGTGTTCTATTATTATGCATGGAGGAATTAACAATACAAAAAATACCATAGCCTGTCAGTAGTCGTACTAAAGTCACGATACGAAACCGTTTCACCCATTTGATAAGTTTTCAACTCACGATGGTGGGTGTTCTGTTCTTTTTTTGTTTACTGTGAACGGCTGCAATAGGGCCAGGGAACAATAAATCCAGCCGAGACTTTAATTCTTGGTTGAAATATAATTTTCCGGGTGTTGCTTGCGTGGTAGCAGAGATAGTGATTCGTGCTGATAAGTAAAAATTTATACTCTTGAATAGTAGACCCCGTCGCCGCGCGGCCTTTTAGACTACGGACGTATACCTCAGCCAAACCGTTGGTCCAAGGCGCAAAACTTGGCCCGGTCATGTGTTCAATTCCATTGGATTTTAACCAATTTTGGAATTCTGAGGACAAATTGGGCAGCATTGTCCGTAACTAAGCTGTCCATTAAACCATATAAAGCTATATGATTGTTTAAAACGTCAATGACATGCGCGGACGTTGTTGACTTCATTTTATGCATTTTTGAATGTGCATTTACTAGAGTGAAAAACATGAATTTCTTATTTGTCAGGCATTTGTCAGGCCATGGTTCATATAACGATAGATAAACTTTTCAAAGAATTGTCACGTTTACTTTTAAGAATGAGTGTCTCGCTTAAAACTGGAAGATTAGAAATAGTTTCTAAAGCAAGAATATTGTACTGCTCTTCTGATTTCAATTCCTCGGTATTTGGGAGGGGAAGGCGCGATAATGCGTTGAGGGTTCACGGTGGTTTTATAATCACCAATCACTCGGATTTGACCATCTGCTTTGTGAACTATGACGATCGGCGTAGACCACTGAGAAGTTTCCACAGGCTCTAGAATTCCAAGGCCAACCAATCTACGAAATTCTTGGTTAACCCTTTCTTTGAGTGCTAACGGAACTGGTCTTACACGACAGTACACAGGCTTGGCATCAGGTTTTTAATGAATTTTAGCTTCAAAATTCTTCCTATGCTTTCAGAAAAATAGAAAGCCAATCCTTTCCCATTAATGCAGGTTTATTTAATTTTGAAACTAAAGCATCTAAATGTTAGATTTGACCTTGCACAATTCCGTCAGTGTACGAGTATCGAATACGGACTGAGTTTTAAAGGACAGTCCGCAATATGTTTCAGTAGATTCTAAGGATAAAGCTCAGTATGTTGTAGCCTTTAAATCTAGAGTCGCTTCAACAACACGTGAACATGTGTACAAATGATACACATCGCATTTGCCCGATTCGAACGGGACAAGCCCGGTTGAAGGTGTAAAAACATGGCAGTTGGAAGAAAATCGTTACCAAAATCTTAAAATTTACTACAGACGTTTGACTTGTTAGGGTTTTACCGAAGATGATGGCAGTAAGAAAGTTTTCTGGCGGAACCATTAATTTTAATTAGGTTTTAAGTAGCCTATTAATTTTATTAAAAAACTAAAACATGCAAGATACCCCGGAGGGCACTGACGAGCTCATCAAATGTTAATGAGTCGGGCAAATCAGGTGAGAGGATATTCAGAATTCTTTAAACATTTTCTGGCCTACAGATGCCAACTAATTCGGTTGGAGTATTTCTTCCTTGCGTCTGACTCGCAATCGAATTCCGAAAATAAACCAGCGGTTTTAGACGAACCTATGTTGACGTCTTCACTATTCACTAGTTCAAAATTTAGATTTAAATTAGAACTAGTTTCATTAACGCTTGCATTCGCTACTGGATTATTTTCAGTTTCACTTTTACTGCTAATTTTACACATCGCATTTGCCCGATTCGAAAGGGACAGCCCGGTTGAAGGTGTAAAAACATGGAAGTCGGAAGAAAATCGTTACCAAAATCTTAAAATTTACTACAGATGTTGGACTAGTTAGGGTTTTAACCCTAGACTAGCATTTTAAGTCTAAAATGTATAATTCGCTCATTAATTTACTGTGGTTCACGAGACATTTATTTGGTTTGTGCCTAAAATACTTATTTGCTATGGTTGCTGATCCTTAAATAAAAATTATAAATTTTTAAATTTATATATTGCCAGTCTAATCATGATTGCATGGCCTTTTTGTGCCAGTCTAAAATGTATAATTCGCTCATTAATTTACTGTGGTTCACGAGACATTTATTTGGTTTGTGCCTAAAATTCACTTATTTGCTATGGTTGCTGATCCTTAAATAAAAATTATAAATTTTTTAATTTATATATTGCCAGTCTAATCATGATTGCATGGCCTTTTTTGTGCCAGTCCACCATTTTAGTACAGGAGATCTCAGCACTGCAGTGGCAAAAACGGGAAGTAAAATTTGTGTTGCAGCTATTCAGAAGTCGGCATTGCCATGCCAATCCTCTTTGGCAAGATTAGCCAATCAGCAATGACAAGAGAAAAAGCTGTTTGTTCCCTGCGCACTTGCTTAGTTCTCCCAGCCTCGACGGAACGAGTTCAGCAACAAAATATAGACAAGAAATGTAGAGAGAATTTTTTAGGAATAAGTGCATTTTGAACAGAAAGAAACCATGTGGTTTAGGTGAAGTTGTGCTTAGAATTTTCAAACCGATTGTGAAAAACAAGTTGAGAAACAAACTGAGTAAAGGCGTTTTTGAACTGAAAATGGATTCGAAAATCTACACACAAAGCACCAAAACTAAAACTACGGAAGCAAGATACCATTGATTGGCAATACATTTTTTGGCAGTAAATTTGTGCATCTAATTTTGGTCCCGACATACGAATGCATAGTTAGAAAGAATGTAGCATAAGCTTTGTGTCGATGCTTGATGAGATTTTGGATTCTTTACATTTTACTTTTCCAATTAATACCTTCCCCTAAAAGCAAACCCCTCAAAAAACCTTTCTTTCTCCACATGCCTCATTCTTCCTATAAGCCTATTTATTTTGAGCTTACTTTATTGCACATATTCTATTGTTCTATACCAAAACTTATAACTTATTTAATTTCATTGAAACAAGTGTATGAAATGCAAGTAGTTATAGGAATAAATGTTTTTTCTTATTTTACAATAGTATCCATTTTACAATAATAGAATACAACAGGATAACCTAACATAACATGACAGGATAATAGATTTAGATAAATGCAGGGTTGTCCACAAAAAAACGTGGATTCTGTTGGAACGTGGATTCAGAATAGAATGTGGTCCCCATAATCAACTTCGTTCAGTACAGTTAACTTCGTAAAAAAATTCCTAAGTTAGCACCCCTCAGAACGAGGAGAGGGGTAGGAAGGGGTAGGAAGGTTGTGGTGGACAAGTACTGAATGCACGACCCCTCCCCCTCGCTCATTTCCTTTTCTTAGCCAACTATGAGAATATTGTAACGGTGTTGTATACAGAAGGCTGATATGACCAGGAATAGACTCGCAATAGCCCCTCCATCATGCAGTTTAGGTGAAACGGAACTCCACAGAATTCTTAATACTGACCCTGTGCAGACCCGGATTCTTAACACTCCGAAATTGTAGTAACACGGAGTTGTTTACACTATTTTTCTGA
The DNA here is from genome assembly GCA_023313725.1 of Lithobius niger. Taxonomy (NCBI): domain Eukaryota; kingdom Metazoa; phylum Arthropoda; class Chilopoda; order Lithobiomorpha; family Lithobiidae; genus Lithobius; species Lithobius niger. The sequence continues at coordinate 23,902 of JAHWFP010208342.1, read as the reverse complement.
AACAGATGCTTACAAGAAAGACAGACGCTTACAAGGGATCTGGAAACTTATTTTACTTTATAATTGCTTGCAAATATCCGGAAATGCAGTTACACGGAATTACCGTTAATTCCGGCTTTTAGTGACTGTCCCGATGTAGGGAAACGGAATTGCAGTAACATCGGGACAAAGTCACAATAAAGCCGGAGTTGCGTAATTCGGATTTTTGCAAGGGCAGGGATACTTGCGGGGGGGGGGGGATAATTGGCCCATTTTCAGGATCACGAATTCAGACGTTCGATGATGACTTGTTCACGCTTACCGCAACAATCTTGAAGACAGATTAGGACTACACATTGAAGGTAATGGGAACACCTAATGTAACGGACCCGCTGTAGCATGCTTTGTTAGGGACAGACTTGGTTGGGGAGAGATTATGACCCCTGCCCGTTTGAAGCCCGTAAAACAGTAGTTCCTACTGTTTTAGCTGTTAAGAGGAATTTGCCGATTTTAATTACCTTAAAAAATATTTTTGCGATTTTTCTCATCGACTGATGGGATTTTCAATTTTTTCCTTTTGGGATAGTGATTGGAGTTTTTTTTATCTTGTATAGCATCTTATTTTCACACATTAGCATGTAAGGCACTATAGTGAAAAGCAACAAAATGGTTGATTCGGCATATTTGATTAAAGAGTGCCACCAAAACACGAAATAGGTTTTTCAGCCATGTGGTTTAGTGGTGTCAAATTGTTAATGGGCGCTGCTGAAATCAGTGTAGTACCTCACATAGCGTAGCTTGGGGCCCATAATTGATGGAATTGCTGTTCACTTTAGGGATGCACGTGAAAGAAATATGGCTAAATTGTTTTTATTCTCATTAATAACTAACCGACTCGCAGATCTTGCGCACACATGCGCACTCCCCTCTAGGTATATGCTCAAGGCATTTACAGTACACCTTCACCATGGCGGCGGGCACCACCTGAACGGTCCTTAAGTTAAAACCGCCTTCCCCCCCCCCCCCCCCCGAGACTTTAGCAATTTAATGGTTTAATGGTTTATTCGGCTACCATCGCAGATGACGCTTCAAAAGTTCCAGTCCTGGACGATTATACCAAGGTTTACATTGATAAGTCTAGAGCTCTTTTTCCAGTGGCTTTTATGACCGAGTTTAGGGGAGAGCAGTCGGATAAAGAGATCGGATAAGTCAGACAGAGGGGACGCTATTAGATCGATTTTCCGTGACACCAATGAAACCATTTCTTCCAGTGACTTATTCTGTTGGATTGAGGCTTTGCTTGGGATTCGAATAGATTGTTCAGAAAGGTTGATGGTTGTAGTCACACGTGTATATGGGTGGAAGACTTTATTTCCTGAATTCTGATTGACTATTATTAGTAGCAGGAGAGGGAAACAGGATGCCGATCGCCAGTTCAGAGTGATTTGAAAGTACAGGCTTGGTGTTCAGTAGAATCTGTGGCAGAAGCTTAAATGATGGAAATAGATAATCGAACAGATTCGCCTGGACTGGAATGATGGCAAATAGAAAATCAATCTGCATATCCCTGTTCACAATATGGGAACCCAATGGTGCCGATATTGAGTGATGTGCAGATGTATTTACTGCGTGTACAGTACATTCCTGGGTGGCTGGCTTGTGACATCTGCGTAGGATTACTGCAAAGAATTATTGCTATAGGTTGATATCTAAAGCTACTAGGGGGGGGGGGGATTTGGTTTAGATATAGCTTTTCTGATCTTGACCCAAAATCCAAATCCACTTGTAGCTTGGCAATCTACCTTACAAGAAATCCAAGGTGGCGTCCCGCCAAATCAGCACCAGTTTCTAGTTATTTCAACCATCTATCTTCCAGTGTCCAAGATTGCATATCAAAGATAGGGTCCAAAATGGCTTAGAGCCACTAAATCAATTCCATTCCATTTTGATTTTTTATATTTAGTTGATCCCCATAATTAAATAGAAATATTGCATCGGAACTAGAAACAAATGGCGTACAAAATGGCTTCCTACAACGCATTATTAAGGTAACTTGGCTTTCAATGCACAGAGCCACCAAATCAAAAAAAGTGGCGTCCAAAATAGCTTCCTGTATACATGTAATAAGGTATGACTGCTCTTAATGCACATAAAGCCACGAAATTAGTATTTGTTTGATCCTCCATAGTTTGCGAACTAGAGGTTAGTATCGGAACTTTTGGGGCCCAAAATGACATCCGACATCACGTAGTAAAGAGACTTGGTAGCTAGATGGAGAGAGCCACTAAATTCACACCACACCGATTTGTAATAGTCACCACAATGGCAAAATATGTTTAAGGTTAGGTTCCTCTAGAAACAAAATGTGTTGATTAAATGCTATAACCATTTTATCACCAGGTTAAAAAGTTTATACGGTCACCAAATCCACGCCAATATGTAGTTTGAAGTAAACATTTATGAGAAACTAAACAGTTGAGGTGTGGACTGGTATTGCCAAATCAACCAGTACTCCTTTTTATCTTCACTATGCTCTGCATTTCATTACCTCCGGAATGTAGCTGCAACGAGCCTGATTAAAAGTCACGGAACGCCTTGAAAAGCATAGCTGCCCCTCGGGGTCTTCCGCGGACCGGTAGATGGCTCTGCATCCACAAGCAACGTAGAAACACCAGCCTCATTCCTCATTCCTGTTCCAAGGTTGGAGATCCTCCAGGACTGTTGGTATCCATATTAGGAGGAACATGATTGTGTTGTGGCAATTTCCTCGAGTTCGCATAGGAAGACAATTGGAAACTTCATCCAGTTTTTTTATGGCACCAGGCACCCAAAACGCCTAAATCTGCCACCACATGCCTGCCACTGCCATGCGGTGCGCAAGCTACACTAAAAACTGCTGCTATACAAGCATCTTTCAACAGAGCACGTCTAATCATCTTAAATCATTAAATGTGCACGTTCCGATATACCAGTACTCTGTCCATGTATGTCTGTCTACAACTTTCCCACAATATCAATCCTCTTAAAGGACTAGGAATGCCAGTGAAACTTGTCCCCTTTTAAGCACAAGTTAAAATATTTCAAAGGTACATGGCCATACGTCGATGAAAATACACATTACCCACATTACATTACCTAGGTGGAGGGACTAGGAAGGAGCATCCCACCTTACGATCCAGCACCCCCAAGGAACCAGTCCCGGAGAAGACAACCTCAAGGCCAAAACCATACTCACAGCAGAACATCCCTGCTTTAGTAAAGGCCTAGGTTAGAATGTATCGCAAGAGTGAGAGGTTAAGGATGCAAACTGTTGTAGAGTGTTGGGTTGATTAGAAAGGTCAGTTCAGCGTTAGGGGTCTTGCATCCTGTGGGGGGACAAGGTAAACATGTAATCTTTCGCAAAACCTGCTTACCTTGATGGGAAGATCAGTTGACGTGATACTGGAACAGGAACAGGTGGTGACAGGTGTTGCAATGAGGGCCGGGGTGACCGGGGTTGACAGGCTAGATCCATTCGCTAGTCTTGCCAGGGAACGATCGTGGCAACGTTGGGGTGTGTCGCATCTTTCTCTACGTTTCCACTGTATAGTAGACTGTTGTAAGGGTGCGGTAAAGACACGAAGTGGTGTAAAGCAAAATAGCCGGAAAATGTCGCTGAGGGCAATGTGGAAAGAATTTGGCGAAGACACTAGTCCGTAGGTCACTTGTGTGATGAAGAGGCCAGCCGAAAAGCAAGAGTAGGTGGGACAAGATTTTCTAGTTACTGTAAGATGCGAAAGCCAAAAGCCGCTCCCCTGGCTCGTGAACGACACGGGGAGACAGGGGGATCACATGAAGGAATGGCAGCGTGGATGCCACGAAATACTGGGACGAAGCAAGTGCATCGTCATATAGCCAGACTAGCTGGAGATGGCTGATGTTGTGACACAGCGTCTGATTATGTAGGCAACCGTGCTTCGGAGGAAAAAAGTCGCGGGTCAGAGGTTGGAGATAGATGTGATGAAGAGGTTGCAGAAGGGGTTGTAGAAGGGTCAAAGAACGGTGAAGGTAACGGTGAAGGAGCGGAACCGAGGGAGATGGTTTTTGTGAAGCGGAAGAACTGTTGGCGAACGAAATTGAGCGGATGATGGAGCATTGAGTAATCGATGAGTACGCGAACGAGTGCAATAGTAGGCCCTCCATAGAGGGGAAGTGGGAATCTGCGATACCCAACGATGGTTGTTCTTGAGCAGGTTTTAATAGGTTTCGAGGACTGAAAGTCCGAGGCGCAGTCCTATTCACACGAAGAGTATGGTATTTTCTTCGGACTACCTCGAGCTCATTACTGTAAGCTTTATTACTGTATGGTGTTGGGGCTGAAGCAGGAACGTCAGTAGGACGGGTAGGCGATGAAGGAACCGAGAGACGTACTTTAGTTGTGCCGATTTCTGGGTAGCGAAAGACAACGTGGCCTTCTTGATGCGCAATAGCTTGTGAGTCGAATGTGGTGCATCACTGGAACCGGGAACGGTAGGAACAGAATGAGCACGTTGCTGGGTCTTCACATTACTGGGACTGGGAACAACAGGACCAGCAGGTTGTTGATCAGCAGCGAGCCGCACGGAGTAAGCGTTGACGGGAGTGCAGTTGCTTCTTTCTGATGATCCATTTTGATGCCGAGATGGTGAGGCAGACCTAAGAGTTTTTCTGAATGCCATTACATTCTCTATGCTTCTGGCAGCAAGGGTGAGGGTCGAAATGTGTGGTCTTGCCAAAGAAGCCGAAGCAACGGTAAGGTTTGGGTGAGGGAACGTTAGGAACTGGAGGCAGCGGTTCCTCAGATGACGAGGAGTCGGATATGATGCTTGCAGGAATAGACTGAAGACACAGTGAAGCACGGGAAAAAGAAAAAGCAACAGCCAACGTGACGCTCCTGGCGTTAAGACCAGGAGACAGTGACGATCGGCAGCCTAGGTCGCAGTGGGATCAGAAAATTGTGCTGATGTGGAATAGGTGAGGTAGTGGAAGGGAACGTGACGTCGTTCCCCTCCCTTTTTTTTGGCAGAGATGATGGCAATGGGATGAGGTAGCAGGCAACCATGATAAAACGGGGACGCAGAAGTCACAATGACGGAAGGGGTAGTTTGGTAAGTGGTAACACAAGGAATGAAGGAGTAACCGGGAGGTAGAGGATGTGGTGGGAATCTGGTAGAAACGGGAACCAGGCGTGTTGGTTAACTGTAGGAATCGACGTAGGTAGGTCAGTGTGGCAATTGAAGGGGCAATCGTACGTGTCAGATTTTTATGAAAGGCAACCAGGAAGCAGAGGCAATCTGAGGAAATTTCAGTAATCCATCGGTGATCTATCTGGGACGAAGTAAGATCAGTTGTAAATCATGGAGAAATATGGAAACCGCCGAGGCGGTATGGAACCGATAGGCAACCTGGATCAGGTAAGCTATCATTTTGCTGTATAGGACCAGGAGGCGAACGTGGAATTAGCTGCGTGACATTGTCCGTGCAAGATGGGGAATCGGCGGATGGGGAATCTTTTTAGGGTTAGGCAAAGCAACAGGGAACCGGTGACGTAGATGGGATGCAGAATTCGCGTAAAGACGGAAAAGGGAACCAGTCGAGTAGTAGCACATGGTGGACTGAACGTGGAGAGTCGGATCCCAGGGGAGAGTCGGATCCCGAGGTACTGGCGAACGATAAGAGGCTGGACCCCTTGGACGGAAGGCACCCCTGGTTGCTTCTGAGGGGAATGCAGAGATAAGATGTGTTTCTAAGTGGTGCAAGCATCCCCACCTCCTTCCCCTTTTACCAGACTGAGGTCTAGTAGGGAAATGAAGGACGAAGGACCTAGTAGTTTAGGTCGTGCTGGTGGTAACAAGGAACGTGAGTTGAGGATGGACACAAGGATTGGATCAGTTGAGGAGCAGGGTATAGTACACCTGCGTAAGACGAAGGTCGAGGAAACACGAGCGGACTGCATTGTCAGAATATATTCGGAAAAGAGGGATGCGCAGTAGGATGCACAGGTGGTGATGACTTAAGAAAGTAAACAGCAGGGAAGGAAGGCGCAATCCGACAGTTGAGTGGTGAAACGGCCTAATCAAGTAGGGCGGTGCAGAAGCAGTGCACAGTGGGGAGCCGCGGATGAGGAACGTTGTCCATCCGAATCGGTCCACGCACTGCCCGAACGCACTGACAGGAGCCAAGGGAAACGGCGGCAGCGAGAAGCAGCGGACCAGCCAGTGAAGAATAGTGGGATCGAGTGATTCACGATCCGCAGATGGAGACGGCGGATTGTTAAGGAACCAGTTGGAGTCCACGGGAGGCGGAATGGTAACCATGTTGTAGGCAACCGGGGAACCGGTCGTTGATGTATCCATGAGGCAACCGTAGGGAATCGACGGGACGTTCCTCTTCCTATCTTCTGAAAGCTCAAGGGTGAGCGTGAACTGCTTTAGGAGAAATGATGTGGTTCGGCTTGCGCAGTCTGCTTATATCGACTGGCCCCAAGCTAGCGCATGCGCAGAACTATTACGAGCCCAGTGGGGAAGCCAACCTTCTAACTTCTAGGGAATTAAGCTCGAAAGAGGGTAATCTGCTATAAAAAAGGTAATGTATTTATTTTCATCGGCTTTAAAAATTTTTTTTTAAGAGTTTTTGTTCTCATTGACTCGTATATTATTGTGCAGTCAGGAGAGTTCCAAATTTCACTTCTTCGGCCACTGTCACTTTCAACACTTGCCTAGCGACACAATGTAACTACAAGCCCCCTCTAACCTTCATCGTTCAGTCCAGAAGGAAAGACAAAAAGCCAATATGGCGTTGGAAATTTAGCTTATAATTGTGATGTGTGAGTGGTTCAAATCCCAATCACATAAACTCAAAAATATAAATACACAATAAAGGGCACAACACATGGCACTTTTATCTCATGAATATTTTCGTTGTGTTGTGTTATTTGTGCTTATCCTTCCCCCCCCCCATTCCAATTTATTTAAGTATTCTGAATGCATCATTTGGCTGTAATGCATTGATGGTTTGTGTTGTATTTTGTTGTTTACGACACATTAATTATCTAATTATGCTTCAGCAGAATTTTAAAATAAAGCTTTACTTAACATGGTATTAAAGGATATTTTTTAATATTAGTTATACACACATTCGGTGTATCCAGCAAAAAATAACGGGCCGTTACTGCTTTAGACTGAATTCCATACTAGCACTACCTTTAAGGCTAGAAATTTTTTCTACAATGAAGTCTAGCTTTTTGTATCACCAGTTTGTGACCGACTCCTTGTCCAGGTCACGGGACCAAGAATGGTAGGCCAATGGAAAACTGCACTATTGCCTAATACACTATATGCTCTTGAAGCTGATCAAGAACAGGATCTATAGGATAGACGGACTGATGAATCCAAATTTCTTTCCCTCCTTCATTCCCTCCTTGCCTTTATATCGACCAACAAAATTCATAATACAGGGTGTTAAAAAAGCTAAAAAGCTAAAATAAAGGCTTTTATAGTATTTGGATTCCAAATAAAAAAGCAAAAGGAAAACACGTATGTGGCAGTCCTGGTTGGTGCTGGGGAACCATAACAAACAAAGCCTTTATTAGATTTCAAGTAAAAAAAAAACAAATTTGGTCAACAGTTTTTTTAGGCTTTATAGTATTTGGATTCCAACTACGAACGCATAAGAAAAAACGCATATGGCAACCCTGGTTGGTGGGGATGGGGGACCAAAACCAACGACATGTGCGTTTATTTTTTCAAATAGAAAGAAACAAAAGCATTTCATTTGGCCTTCAAATAAAGTAGCAAAATAAACGTACCCACACCTTAAACGAAGATGATCCCGATCAGTTCTGTGAGGAAATTCCTTAATTTCAAATAAAAACTAAAGCAAAAGATAAAGCGTTATGTGGAACCCTGGGGCGAAGACTTTTCCACGGTCCCCGGTTCCATTGTCCAAGCATAATTATTCTACATAAATCGGGAGTAAAAGTCTCTAATGCAGCAGTGTTGTAATATCTGTACACCAAACTTATTCCCCACACACACTAAAAGTCCTTAGGCGTCAGATCACAAGAACGCGCGGGCCATCCATCGTGCCATTTCTACCAATCCAGCTCGCACCGGGGTGTTGCATAGTGAGGTGGGTGATGCATCTTGTTAGAAGTAATATCTGTGGGACTTTTCCCGTACAGCTGGCAGAATCCTGTCTTCTTGCAGCTGACGATATACTGCACCCGTTGACTGTTCTCATCAAGTAAGAATGGTCTAATGACCATTCTCCAAACATAGATGCCAGAATGGCCTTTGGTTGAACCTTTGGTGTCAAATTTCGCCACCAAATGTGCCACTGTAGCATGGAGGTGGCTGAAGATACGTAGCCAGCCACATTACCAAAACTATTTAATATTGATGGTGTAGGTTCATGCGTGGCATGTCGTTATGATATACAAAAGGGAAGTGGTATTGAACGAAACGAATACAAACAAAGAAGTTGCAGTGCAAACAGTGAAACTTAAATTAGCATGACCAAAGGTAAACTACAAATGTTAAAATGGGATACACACATTGGGTGTAACCAGCAAAAAAGATGCTTGAATGCACGATTAAGCGAGGCGTTTTTAGCCAAAATTACACAAGGGATACACACCTTTAGCAAACAATCCCCAATCCCATGATGGAAACGGTGCGCGAAACACTATCCATGCGCTCAATAAAACAGTCATAGTAGCTGGGATAGTCAATACAATTTTACTGTAAACAAAACCGTATTTCAGGCAGCATCCCACCAGTGTCCCAATGCACTGATTTAGATGCCAGTCCAATGGAACTCGCAAGTACCTATCTACAGTTTTATAAACAGGTGTGGTGTAACTGTTTAGTTGTATATTGACCACGGGGGTAGATACATCCTTGCTATCTAATACATACTGGCCATTACTTTTGTGATGTGAAGAGAAAAAGTCAAAAAATAAACTGAACAAAAAACTGCTTTGGCATTTAGAAAAAAGAATTAGAGCTCGTTATGCCCATACAGTTGTCAAGGAACACGAATAAAAACGGATTGAGTTCACTCGGATGCAACGAACTATAATTTGAACTCCAGGTTAACAATGGTTATTCTGTGCGAATTGGCGAATGTTCTGGTATGTTGATATCACTCATTTGAAGGGCCGAACCATTCGGAATTTGGCGGCCCCCTTTACCAGTTTTGGTTTTTGATATGATTTGATATAAAATTGTGTATTGTGTAATTTTTTTAAGTGGCACGTCAACAAGAAATTGGTTTTTAACAATTTTCTACTACCTTTTGCCTATAGGCCGAACCATTCTCAACTTAGTAACCTCTTTATAGGTTTCTGGTTTGGTTTAATTTTGTTGTACTTTGTTTTATTTGTTTTATTTTAATTTGTTTTTGGTGTGTCGATATCACTCCTTTGAAGGGGCGAACCACTCTCAACTTGGTGGCCTCTTCACTAAATTTTGGCTTCGTTTATTTTGCTTTATTTTTTGTGAATTGGACGTGAATACAATTTCTTTGGTTTAGATTCATCGTGCTACACTAGTGTGTCAAGGCACGCACGTCAGTATACACGTTGTCTTTGTTCGAACTTTGGCTGTCCAATGAGACGATGCCGACAATACTAACAATGGTTATTAACAATATTTTCGTACTTATAACCATTGTTAGTATTGTCGGCATCGTCTCATTGGACAGCCAAAGTTCGAACAAAGACACCGTGTATACTGACGTGCGTGCCTTGACACACTAGTGTAGCACGATGAATCTAAACCAAAGAAATGGTATTCACGTCCAATTAAAAAAATAAAGCAAAATAAACACAGCCAAAATTTTCGTACTTAGGCGCCATCCCACGCCATCCTCGTTACACCCCTAGGCTCCAAACCATAAAAGGTACGCAGTTCGTATCGTACTGCAACCATACGTCTGATTTCATAGCTGGAAGCCTTCCCGTTATCTCGGTATCGATAAATAACCACCCTATGGAAATTAACATGGGAATGAGCGGGCTAGAATAGCTAGCTAGTTACACATTTTCAACGTTATTGAGGGTCAGATTTTGCATTGAAAGCAGCTTAGCTGGCATTCCTACCACAGTTAATTTCTGTCAGGTGGGTCATTGCTCTTGATTTCAACACAATTTAAGCTTTTGTACCGCATGACACTGACGCTACGCTACAATGGTTTACAACCTCGACAATTGATGTTATGTTTGTTGTGATGATTGTTGCTTAACTCTGAGCCGACGTTAATGGGCAACAGTATTGGGCAACAGTATTGATGAAGCATTTCGTCTGTGGGACCAGTCGTGTGCGTTTGCGCGAGTGTCCTACTGGTCGCATCGGAGTCGCTGGCGGATCAGCTGTTGAAATAAGAGATGGGCGGTATAGACCTTGTGATTCACAATTAGGTAAGAACTGCTGGTTCAAATCCAAATTACTGCAGAAGCGAAGAAAGCAATGCTTCAACATAAGATGTTCGGGGATCAGATAGGAAGTCCTGAGGAGCCAGGACCACAGTGTCATAAGTTGGCTAAGTAGATGGGCGCCGGGCAACCCCAAAGTTGTTGGCAAAAGGAATTCAGGGTTGAGATTGGAGATGCGGAAAACAGCAGTGTGGGATTAGGAATGGTGTGTATTGGAAGCATGAAAATAGAACCGATTATGGAAGGACCTGGAATCCTATTTTGAGTCCTTTAATTGGTGGCATGCAGTGCAGGGTAGTCTTGGCTTTCCTGCCAAACAGTGGGTGATCCCCAGTAGACCAGAATGAAATTGGGTGCATCACCAAATTGCCATACCCTTTATGCACCGAGACCTTGAAAATCAGGCGAAAAGGATGCTGCCGACTAAGAACTGATACTATCTACACGTCCGGAAAATAGGTTGCGTACAGGGTCGAGTGAAAGTGGTCCGTAGCACTTAAACCGGTAGTACCAGGAGACTGTTCTGGAGACGCTGTTGTGCTTCGGCCATAGGAGGAGCGACACTTTCTTGATTTGGCATAATTTATGCTGAATCAGTATTTCAGCTAAACGCATATTTTTTTAAACCTAACTAAGCTGCGTTGTTAATTTCGAGGCCTTCGGCAACGATAGGATTGCATTTTATTTCGCAGATACAGGCTTTAAGAACTGACTTGAATTGTTTTAAGTGGCCAGCAACAATCGACTGCATGCATAAACCTTTGTAGCGCGACTCCATAGCCGTAAAAATGGTACACGGATTACAAACAAAAACGTCAAGTGTGCCGTATGATTGAATTTTCACTTGTTAAAAATGTGCACGTATAAAAATTGATGATTTTGAATTGATAATGTACAAATTAGAAAATTGCATTTTTTTTAAAGTGCTGTTGAGCTTTACGACGTGTACGCCGGGGTGGTGTTGGCGGCAATGGCGAAAAGCAAATTTTTGCAACCTCGGATAGCAAAGTAGTTCCTCCTAGGTTCAAATGGTCCACCAATACCAGCGCCACCGTGGATGATAACCTGCATGAAGGTTGTGTTAACCGTTAAACCATAGTAATTCTAAGCCGTAGTTTAGCTATTAAGAAGTTTTCAGCATCTAAGGTTAAGGTATCAAGTGTTGAAATCACGTACCAGGACCAGGAGAGAACAGAATCAGAGTTTTGAGGGGTGCAACTAGTTTTTGTGTACCTCCCTGTATCATCAAAAACCAAAACTGGTAAAGGTGCCGCCCAAGTTCCGAATGGTGATATCAACATACCAAGACATTCATCCAAGTTAAAAGTCACCCCGCTTTATGGTTCGAAGGTTAAATGAAAACTTCCGGTAATTTTATGACCGTTGGGTACTGAGGTTAGGTGTTTTTCCTCCACAAGTTAACCCAGTAAGGTTTAAGAAACCATGGTGGTTTATGGTTTCTATCTGGATCGTGTAAGTTTTTGAACGTTGGTAGTACTATAGTAATACTATGCTGCATAACTGTCTTTTTGTGTAACCATGCTTTCATCCAAGGCTGGACTGAGGATGAACCATGATTGAAATCAATTGAAACCATGATTGAAATCTAAAAATAGTCAGGTTGAATCCTGATAACACTGACCCAAGCTTTGGTAGGTGCAACCATTAATACCCAAATTACCAAGCCTAAACCACGATCCATTTTGCTGAGGCCGGTCTTTGGTCGTGAGGCAGGTCATGGATTTATAAATTAGTCATGAAGTAGTTGGTGACTTCTGGGCTTTCTGCACGGGTGGTATCTTGGTCCATCTTGGCGTTCGTAATTAGGGTGTGCAAGATCCATAACTGGGAACAAAGAAAGTTCAATAAGAAAACGTTGCGAGTGGTGATGCAAGACTGATGAAGAGGCCAATTTTGCGCCCAATTTCGTGACGTATGGGGAATCACAGGAGCTGGGTAGGGCCCATATGGACATAATAGGCACGGCAAAGGAGGTGCAGAACGTCGGCGTCTTGAGTGCTTGGTTGTCCCGCAGTAGTTGTGGGGACCAGATTGGTTAGGAAACAATATCGACGAGCACACTTCGTGGCTTGCACTTAGTTGACTATTCTTGACGTGGTTAACGTTGGATTCCAGGTTTAGAGTCTGGTAGAGACGGAGATGGTGCAGCGGAAGATACAGGCCCACAGACAGAGACCGTGAGAGTTTTGTGCCGTCGCTTTATGGCCCAGGCATCATTGGAGCCTGCCAGGTCGGCGAACCGTGCCCACAGATGGTGACAGTGGAGGCTTAGATGGAAATACGAAGTAAATGTAGATTGGGACATCAAGACCAAGACCTAGGTCGGATGGGTTTAGACGTTCGACGAGGTGGGCAGAAGGGCAGAGGAGATTGCCACGGGTCCATTCTTTAACAAGGTGGAGAGAAGACCCTCTTGGAACGACGAAGGGTCGGAAGGAAAGTCCTTAAGAGGGCAGCGGTTAGAACAGGGATCACGTTGAATGGCAGGCAAGAGGAAGAGCCCGGTAGGCTGCATTGATTGCCTGTGATGGGGTTCTGGCTTTGGTGCAGCCAGTTCCTTGAAGAGTACACGGTTAGGTGGCGAAAGCTGCAAATAGAGTTGTCGATAGATAGCCTGGTCATCTTTGTTGAGGGCAATGTGACAAAACGGTCGAGGAAATGAGAGTGCCTTTCGTGGTTGGACAAAAGGGAAGAGGCGAGATGGGGCCCAGTTGGGACCCACGATGGTTTCTGTATTGTTCATGGCTACAATGTAAGACAAGACGGGTTCAAGGTGACAGGAGAGGCTGGCGCTCGTAAGGGAGGACACAGATGGCTAGATGCAGAGACACCAATGATCGGAAAAGAGTTAAGAAACGCGGCGGAGAGCCAGGGAGGTCGGACGAAAGAAGAGAAGTGAAATTAAGGCAGAGTGTTGACGACAACGATTGAGGATCTTAAGCAGCAGTGACGAGACCCAAGGTCCAGACAGAGGCAGGGGAATTTATTCCCTTTTTAAGATGCAGGGATGGGAACGTTAGCTGACGGCAAGTCAGGAGGCCGGCGAAAAGCATCACAAGACGGTGGATTAAAGCACTAGGACGATAGAGGACAAGAGAGTTAGGATGGAGTGACCATGTGTCATGCTGCTCGAGAACAAAAGATGTCTAAGCTCTAGCAGCCAGAGCTTTAAAGTAGGGGAGCACGCAAGCACAGTTTAGTTACCAAGCTTGCAGGCTCCATGAAGCTAAAGATATCTACGATAACAGCATTAAAAGAACATAAAATGCAAAATTCACAGGAAATATACCTTCCAGCGTTAACTAGAAAGCTGCTTACAAGAGCAAAGCACAAGGTAGAGATTAGAAAAAAAATATAGAGCTGGAGAAATGGAAGCTGCTTTAATAAGCTAAGCGTGTGCTCAAGAAACTGAGGCACATAAAAGATTAGCAAATGAGGCTGCTTCTAAAAGGAAACTAGCTTGAATACTGTGTGGATTAGGCCTGCTGGGGAAACTAGACAAAACTGCTGTGGATTAAGCCTACTGGGGGAAGCGGGCCTTGTGCTTCAACTCACGGGTGGTTTTAAAAATGTGAATGATCCATTGAACATTTTAGGGGTACCGATTTAACGTCTTAAATTGTTGCAAACATTTGTTGACGAGTTCCCACATTTGTAGTGCTTTGAAGAATTTTGGAAGCCTCACAATATAAAGTACATAAAGCATTTGTACACGACCACCCCATCCCTATTTTGGGGCGCCCATAACGTTTTTAATTCATCCTTTTCCCACTTCGAAGCATCACGGAGTATTTTCATCTAAGCCCTCCCCCACCATGACCCGGGGTCAGACAATGTAGTAGTAAATTCATCATTAAGGGGGTCGTTTGTCTGCCTTAGAGGTACCATAAGGTCACATTCGGGTAGCATTCACAGTCCTCCCCACCACTGACCTTGACCTGGTTTGACCTTGCGATATGCAGTTCCTCTCAACAGTAAAAAACCAGAACACACCTGATCTATGGAGCTTGATTTTGTGCATTGTAATAGCACATATTGTTGAAAATTTGCCAGCTAAGGCTCGAATGTTCAATGGACGGCAGTAGTGGGGGAGTGACCAGTGACCAGCCTCCCCCTCCACCACAAAAAAGAAAAAATGATTTTTGTATGGCGGGAAGAAGGGTAATTAGTTTAATGCTAAATTATTAGGGTTTAAATAAATAACGGTATGCAGTTTCTGTTACCGGCACCCTAGTTTTACTGGGTGGGATTAAAAAATACAACCACCACAAAAAACGTTGTTCTACACATGTTTTGTGACGAGGCCCTGTGGTAGTCAGAATGATCACAATGTTTAGGAATTTTTATTGTTGTTAGAAATAAAACTTATGGCTATGGTCTTTGATGAGAATGCTATGCATGCAAACCGACTGAGGGCTGGTAATCGTGGTGGAAAACATTAACACCTCCAATCTCATAGCACGAATGTGAAAAACAACTAGCATAATATTTGTTTGTTTTGAGTTTCGTTTGACCATTTCAAGGATTTTAATCTTTCTTACCTTTTGTGTTTAAGGTTCCTCAGATCGTGAAAAACTCGTTTCCTCTCCCAGAAAAGGAAAATGCCAAGCAGCCGGAAACGGACACATTCCTTTAACGGTGCATCCTGTGAACTGGATGTGCAGATTCAGTGACTGAGGCCAACAAAATCACCGTTTGTAAGCCAGTGTCCAAGATTGCCAGGATGATGGTGGTGGGGGGGTAGAAGGGGAAAAGGTTCGTAAATGTTGAAAATTACGCCCTTTTCTGTCCACTCAGTAGGATCCAAAAACAACTATTTGTTAATTGTGCCAGGAAAAGTGGGTCTAAACTTAATTTATGACTGGCCCCGTGCATAGCAAACCGTTTATTGTTGATGGGTAAAATGAAAATGCCAGCTGGAAACGATGCTATAACTTATTTAATTCGCAAATGAAGGCTTTCAGAGCCCAGCTCCAGGCAAACGGCTCCCGGCTTAAAACTCTCCATCCAGCGATTTGAGCCATGGGATGCGCTGATTGAGTGAGTGATTGATGAAACTTAATTCCGTGAAAGCGTTTCTTAGCCAGTGTGCGCGAAAATGGGATGTGGGGAAGTGGGAAAATGGGGAAAATGGGATGTGGGAAAATGGGATGTGGGGAGTGGGTTTATCCCTGAGTTTTAAACGTGGATCATCATGCGCATAGTGGGGAAAAG
>JAHWFP010208341.1:65458-102568 GCA_023313725.1 Lithobius niger | reverse complement strand
GGTCGTCCCAGACTCAGCTTTTGCGCTGACTGGGCTTCACTTTTTATATTTTTTAACTTTTTATTTTTTACCTTTTACTGCTCTGGCTTGCTTTTCTTTAAAATGGGAAACCATTTAAGTGTATCTTGTTGACTTGTAGCTTATGATATAAAATATTTTTTGCTTGACAACGAGATGATAAATCCTGAAACGTCGCATTTTATTGTATACATATGCAGTTGCTGGCTTTTTAAAACGTTAGTGGCTAGAAGGTATTATGTTTTATTCCTGGGACTGTTTTTGCGTGCATTCCTCGCCGAATTACGATTCCCACGCTTAGTCGTTTGGGACTACCTTTGTTTCGCACTTATTCGTTCGTTCGTTCAAGCGGAGGTGTGTTGCCTGTAAGGTCGAATGAGGTAAAACGTTTAGTGCCTCGAACGAGGAACGGCGCTTTTATCCCAATCGGCCTTGGTCGTGAAATATTCCGACGCCATCTCAGTGAGCGCGCATTAATACCTCAGTCTGTGGCGGTTATAGGGCAAAAGGTTTTTATTTTTTTTACTTGTGTGGTCTGGAAGTGTTTTTACGCAGTCAAACAGGCGACGTAGACGCATTGTATAGCTAGGCTAATGTGTTGATTGTGTCGTTGTGTAACTGACTTAGTGTTAAAGGGAATTTCTCTTTGTTTTTTTTAGGTAAGTTGTCCTAAGAAAAAGGTTCCGCTGGATCCGAAGATGTTCAGGTCCAGTAAGTTTTGAATTTAAATTTTTGCTCATTTGTAAAGGTTTCTGAAATTTCAATATAAGTCGCGTGGAGCAGATGACAATTTATGCTGACGTTTTATATTAGAAGCAGAAAGAAGTTTAGTGGGGGGGGGGGGGGGCGCCACACACACCAGGGATTCAAGTACCAAACGTCCATTCGTGGCTATAACACTTCATACGGGCTTTATACGGGTCGTTAAAACCTAAAAATATCCTGGATAATAAAAATGAAATTCGAGACCTGGAAAACTACTTAAAAACTTTATTTTTTTTATAAAAAAGCTATAAGTCCTGGAACACTACTGGAAATTCACGTAACAGAAAATAAACTTTCTGCTTTCCGTGCTCTATAACTCAAACGTGGAAAAAAAAACGTAACAGCTAATACAGTCGTTGTATCGATTAGTGGAACAAAATTTTGACTCAAGTTGCTGAAGTATTGATTATATCAAAAATCAAAACTGGTAAAACGGACCGCCAAGAAACGAATGGTATGATTAACTTGGCGAATGTTTTCGCGTGTTGATATTACTCCTTTGAAGGGCCGAACCATTCGGAACGTGGGCGGTCCCTTTTACCAGTTTTGGTTTTTGATATGATAACACTACTTTTTTTTTTTTTTTTTTTTTATAAATTGTGTATTAGATTACATTTTTTTTACGAATTCGTGTACATTTTTAAAGGAATTCGTCTTTAATTTTTTTAATTATTGGGAAGAGCTTACCGTAGCTTATGACGAACACCAAACTGCAAAATGTGGGTTGTTTGGTTGGTTGGTTGCGCTTTTGTAGTCAGGCTAGAGCCCAAACGAAAGGTTGGATTAGAGTGAAATTTGCTACCGTGCTTGATACGCCAAAAAAGCTTTGTTAGGATCGAATTTGCCACAAATCAACCAATTATTACGGAAGAAATTTCATTTTTCCGAATCGATCGATTCTAGCACTCACCATTGCAAACCTGAAATCCTGAATATTTAGGGAATTCTTATGCAGCATAACGCCGTCTTGCTGGCAGCCAAGAGAAATTTTTAAAACACGGAAAATTAAAACGCCATCGCTTCATGATGACTAATGAATCATTTTCGAAGTAATTCATCGAAATAATAACATTTGATCATCGGGATTTAACCACGACAGAAAGAAAGGCAGTCGAAAAAAAAATAGAATTCCGATAATGACACATATTCGCTTCATCTGAAAAGAATGCTACGGTGAATTCCCTTTAAAATGGCGATTAAAAGTGCCGTTTAGACTGGCAGAGGATATGTCACTTTTATACCTTAAATCCTCGTCAGGGTGACGGAGCTGTTTACATGAAACGAAACTACGCAGAAGACAATACGTTTACGCCACAGTACAAATTATTAAAACGTCTTCGTGTGTACCAGTTTGGAGTTTACCTGTTACTATGGCAACACAAACTCTCAACACCGTGATGCGTTTTAAAAACAACCTCGAACACATTTCTGCTACATACGTTCAATGCGCTGCGCTGATTTGTGGGCCCCAAACGAAAAGGCTAACGGCTTCAGCAACACTAAAACCATGAACTTTCGGGAAATGTAATTTAATTACCGGGAACGTGAAAACTTATCATGATAGCGTCAACAAAGAAGTTAGAAAGTAATGAAAAGTATTTTAGGTTCAAAATGTAGAGCAACGGCGCTTCAAGCAAGGTCTTATCCAAGTGTGCAGTTGGTACCAGAAGTCCGCTCGAGGGTTCAGCTTAAAATTCGATCCCTCAAAATGCGATATCTACGTCAATTTTAGACCAGGTTTGACATTCACATACACTAAATTGACTGCCTCGATAACAGCTTTTCAGTGGTATGGATTAAAATTCAGCAGCACATGTCGTTTTTAAGTTATATAGTCTTAAAACTAGAAAACCTGACCAGAAAATCTTAAGTGTTAGATCTGAGTTAGAATCACAAACAAATTTGAAATGACAGTAACAAATACGAAAAGGTGTGTGTAATAATCAACATAAATATAAATTTCATTTATCTCCAAGAGAGTAAAAATTCTCCATAGTACGCTGACTTCCACACTACAGATAGTTTCCTATCTAGCAAATTTTCGACTTCACCCTGCAGACTTCTTCAGGCTCTTCAAAGTTAAGTCTTTCTTCTGTTTACATTCTTCGTTGTGAACACGATCAGCGGAGATTTCAAACTCGGATGGTGATCATGTTCACAACGAAGAATGTAAACAGGAGAAAGACTTCCTTTGAAGAGCCTGAAGAAGAATGGTTGCAGTCGAAAATTTGCTAGATAGGGAACTATCTGTAGTGTGGAAGTCCGCGTACTATGGAGAATTTTCACTCTATTGGAGTGAACATTTAATACAGTGTTCCACAGTATGAGCGTCATTGTTACGGACTTTATTGTGAATATAAATTTCAATCTGCTCCGCCTGTAATAAGCCTAAAAACTGTTAACCGGTCTAATTTTCGGGTAATTATTCATTTGCATGAATTTTCATTAAAATTCCTCGAAACTTAATGGAATTTTAAGTTTCAGGCGACTACGAATCCTGTTGATAAAAATGGCTTGAACAGGGTTCCCGCCCACCAGGAAAAACTGGAAAACTCAGGGAATTGAAACTACTATTTGAAACTCAGGGAAAACACAGGGAATTCTCCAATTTTTCACAAAAAACACCTGGAAAACTCAGGGGGAAAAAAGCCACACTTTTCCTATTAAACAGTATTTTGTTAAGACATTGTGGTAAAATAAAATACATCCTTGTACTTGTGTGTTGGAACCTAAAAATTCATTAAATAGGGATATTCTTTTTTTTTGCACTGCGTGAGTCCTAAAAACAAGTGAAACAAGTAAAACACTTTTCACACCCTTCCCGTGTCCTGCATATTTGGCGATGCCATCGGGGGCTTCGAGTCCCTGGCAGGTCTAACCTTTGTGGTAAGGCATTCATGTCCCCAAACCTCTTACCATCATCATTCCTTGGCCTTATTTTGTTCAATGTATTTGCATGTAATTGTGGCTGGCTGTTAGTGACTCCCCAGTACTTGCCAGACCCGTTGCCATCGCAACAAATTTTATTGTTATAAAACGTGAGCAATTTCTGAAATTCGGTAAATGGACTGGAGATTGACGTCAACTACTCAGGAAAAACAGGAAAACTCCGGGAAATGATTTCAGCTTTTTCGTGGGAACCCTGTTAAAAGAAAAAATGCTTACCCCATGTTTTTAAAAACGAATAAAAAAAAATTAGTGTAAACAAATTAGTCAAGAAATTATTTTAAAAAATGACTAAAAACATGGATTTATATATGTTTCCGGTAGAAACATGGAATTTAGACGACGTTAAAACTGGCCTAGCGGTTAACGGATTGCAGCACCCGACGTGGCGAAGTTTTGTACTGATGAATGTATCCAAGCTATAACGACTTTGAGAAAGGCAGGCTCTTTGCGCCGCGATAGTTCACGTGGTAAAACCGTTGGTGGAATGATATTTTTCTTTCAATGTCTTTACCCCAAATGAAAGGATCATGCGAAACTCAACACTAGGAGCATGAAGAATCATAAGACAGTATCGACCGAGCGGTAAGGGAGCCCGATCTATTAGGCTAGGTGGCCCCGAGCACTACATGACCAACACAGCCATTTGCCATCAATACCATAGTGAAAGTTCTTTCAGTGCGAAGAATACAGAAGATAATTACAACTGGCAAACAGAATATTTCACACGCTTTGAAACAATGCGGTCGCTTCTTTTCTTATTTCTACAGCAAATCGCACGCGTGGTGGCAGAGCTATCCAGATGCGCTCGGAAAGAGCGGCGTTGGAGTCGTTCGCTTGTTTCATATTCAGGAATTGCTGTGTGCGATGGAAATGAAACTTATAGAAACTAAATGATTGCATCACACCTCTCGTTTGACGAGTATTTGAGACCTTCAGAACTCGGTTATATGCCTAGTTTCATATCATAGGTAATATCTTAAAGGGATATTCCTTGCCCTATAAAACCCACGAGCAGTTCTCAGTCCGCGCATGTTCCCGTCGTAATGTTTTGCGATATTCAAGGTAGTATACTACAACGTCACTTCCGTTCGCTTCTTCACGTGACTCAGCGTTGCGCGTGCGTTAAGAAAACACCAATGAAACGAGGGTCACGTGATAGCATGGACGCCAAAATTGTGTCGTCATAAACCGGAAACGATGATTACGTCACGAAAGCAGAGCCAACATCTAAGTGTAAATACGAGCAGGACGCCTGAAAAACATTCACCAATGTTCAAAAGACGCTACGTTTTAAAATGGATTTTAAGGCCGGCCGCTTACCTTTTAGCGGCCGGCACAGGAGAGTCTGGCACGGTATGCATAATTTAGTGGTGTGAAATGAGAACTAGTGTCGGTGCTCTGTTGAGAGGATTGGGTCCTCGAATGGTTGCAAAGGAATGATTGACGGTAGGTTTAAATAAATCCTTGGCACCGTACTTGATGTGAAGAATAGAGAAATATTGAGAGGAATTTCGTTTGGAGGGAATGTCCCTTTAAGTTTGTTGTTTATGTGTTGCTTCAAAAGTTCCAAAATTGTAACTTATTTCCAGCTCCGTCACACAAAAAAAGTGTTTCAAATGGAAGGATTGACGTATATGAAGGCGAAAACAAAAGAAAATCGTAAAAGCAATATTTGGCCTCAAGGTTTATAGATCAGAGGAGTGCTAGGAAAAAAATAAATAAAAAAAAAACATTCCCCAAAAAATCCATTGATTAGAAAAGCTTCAATTTTGGTTTGAGAACGTTGGTTGCTGACAGGTTGCAAAATGAACTCGGACGTGGATGGGTGGGCTGAGGGTGGGTGGCGGGGGTGTTGTGTGGTCACCTGACAACGGCAAATATTGCTCACTTGAAAATAAAAAAAAGGGGGAGTTCTGAAAGCGTACAGTTTGGTGACTTTCCAGTTTTGTCAGGAACTTCGACGTTGCTAGGAACTTGAAGTTGATCTTGGGGAGATTTTTTTTTCAGCGGCAAGCATCACGTTAAAGGTTTGATGCCCCCCTCCCCTCAGCCGAAGCCATAGCGCCAGAAGCCAACAGGGACAATTTGCTAGGTAATTGCAATCGGAAATTCACAGGATCATTAACATGCCATAATCGACATGAGCACGAGCCATCACATGGCCCTTTTTTTCTCGGATATGAGGCTTGTTCGAAAACAAGCCAAACAACGAAAATCATACACTAGATAAAAATGATGTAGAATAGTAAGCCATAGACACCTTCATGGACTTACGTTTCGTTGGAGTGGCGTGACCCGGATTTGAACTGGCAACCCAGTCCGTCCATAGATCACTGTTTTAGCGTCTTTATCGTCATGCCCACTCCTCCACTAGCATAAAGGTGGCTTACTGTTCTGCGTTATTTCAAGTGTATGAGTATATTCGGCTTACTAGTTTCGACCTCCGTGACGATGCCTCAGTAACGTAAGCTAGGGCAGTTGAGTCGTATAGACGCCACGCCATTGGCTTCAGTGACGACGACAGCCTCTGGCGGTAATCGTAGAAAGCAGGTGTTACCTTCACCCAAATATTACTATTGGCAGACAGGGTGGCATTACCCCTACCCTGCTGATAACCGATAAGCCACTTTTCCTCGGTAGGCAGGGTGAATTTTGCGTGTCAAAAAGATATTTGGATGGCATTAATTTGCGAGTTCATAACGAAGAATCGTTAAACGTGGTATTGTTGAGCGAGAAGTCTCTGCTTCTTGCGAGCTGGTCAGTGGCGTCCCTCAGGGCTCTGTCCTCGGCCCTCTTCTCTTTATCCTCTTTCTAAACGACCTTCAAAATGTTGACCCTAATGTATTACAACTTAAATTCGCCGACGATCTTAAACTCTGTTCTACTATTGTTACTAATGACGATTTTTCTAGTCTCGGTCATCGCGTATGTGCATGATTGGTCTTAGGCTTGGCAATTACCATTAGCTTTGGGCAAATGCTAAAGTTTCTCTGCTGGTAAGCTTGTGTCTCGTCATTGCTACAGCCTGGGCAACAAGAGATTGAGCATTCTAACTGAATCCCTTAAAAATTTTGGCATCTGGTTTCAACGTGACCTTAAATTCTCCACCCACTGCAACACTATAGCATCCCCGGCTTATCGCTGCAGTTGTGTGCAGCAATGCCTTGTATCTGGGAATTTGAATACCAAACGTTGGGCTTGTAAAGTTTTTAGCCATCCACTTGTTGGGTATGCGAGCCAGGTTTGGTCACCTTGTGTCTTGAAAGACATCGACCAAATCGAGTCTGTACAGAGACGTTTTGCGAAGACTCTACCCGGTTTGAATAAACTATCCTATTGCCAACGCCTTGGGATACTTGGGCTTGACTCACTTGAGCTGAGAAAATTAATAGGCAGACCAGATTCTGACTCATTTACGATAGTTCATGGCTTGTGATCTAGCGCTGCTTGAAATCTACCAGGGGCAACTGCCTCAAGTTTGTGATCCCTAAATTTAAACTTAATTGTAGAAAGTCTTTCTTTTCCCTTAGGGTAGTGCCCGTGTGAAATTCATTTCGCGACTGCATTGTCACGGCTTCCTCGGTCATACAATACTGCTCAAGGACTAGCCTCAACGCCTTTCTGTTGAGGCCTGAACACTGCCCTTGATTAAATATTGTTTTGTATTTTGTGCGAGTAGCGTGTGCTTTTTCCCCTGACCTTCTTATTGTGTTGTTATCAGTATGTTTTTATGCATTTTCATATTGATTTTTGTGGCCCTTTTTCTGGAACTGTACTTTTCTTTTGAATAATTTCTTTCGGTAGAGTTACTTTTAGTACTTTACTTTATTACACTTGCGCTACAATGTCAATTGGCTGTGTAGCAAAAATGAATTAAGCAGAGAGAAAAAAAAGATAGAAAAACAGTGGTGACGCTCAAGGTATGTATACAGTATGTCTCGCAAGTCCTGAACCAGGTAGGCCTATATGGTATAGGCCTATACGATATACGCCTGTACCATATTAGGCCTAAGGTGTACAAATCAGCAAACTATGAGCAAAATGTGCACCTAATGGGAGTAGCAAATGTCTTCCACAATAGGCGTTCACACGCAGTAAACCCAGGACTCGAACGAGGACTTTCCTCTGGGTGTAGTATAGGCCTATACCATATAGGCCTACCTGGTTCAGGACTTCTGCGACATACTGTATACTCAAATCAAGTTGCTGGGGACCAAGTGAACAATACAAATAATGATATTGTAATAACTAAATATATGGAACATTGTCCCACCTTCGACAGTAAACAAATTAGCTTAATGCTCTTCATAAGACATCAGATCACACTCCAGCCATTCTCACACATGGTATTAGTGGTATCAATTTGAGTTAGTGGCATCATTTGAGTTAGTGGTATCAATTTGGTATCCTTCACTCTCGCATTGCTCCCTATGGCAATAAGTGTCTTTATAATTATTATATTATAATCTGAGAAATTAAGAAAAGATAATTGCCCCGACCGGGACTCGAACCCAGGACTTCCCACCGAACTCATGTAATTTGTAGACACTAAAATCTTATATGGTCACAACAATTTGCTCTTTCCCATCCAAATCATGCACTTAATATTAATAGCACGGTAGCCTCAGGACAGAAATTGGGGTGGGGTGGGGGGGGGGAGGCAACTAAAAGTCACTGTCGGGAAAATGTGCGCCCCAGTAAGTGGGGCGAACTGCAAGGACTCCCCCCCCCCCAAAAAAAAAAAATTCTTAGATTCGCTCCTATTATGTCTTCCGTTTGTTTTGTTAGTTAAGTGACTTTGCGCAAAGAAGACAACATGTTTCTCTGAGCGGGCAGATAGGGTATAGTGTTGGGGATCGGATGTAGAAAACTTTTACAGCTCACAGGGTGGCAGTAAAACAAAATAAATTGTGTTGTTGTTCGGTTGACAACGACACGGCAGAAGACGTGTTGTCTCCCCCATTGACGCCCGTGTTGCCGGCTAGGAAGTCCTCATCCACAGTTGCCAAGACAACGACGGCCTCCTTTGGCACCCTAATTAACCCGAGGTCAGGATGTCAAGCGCGTGGTTTTGGCGTTGCCGGCGTGGGGGCGGGCGGGTTAATGAGACCCCGGGTTTTGGTGAACAAGGGAAAGGCGAGAAAGGGTTAAGGCCCCTCACAATCGATGGATACCCGACACGAGACCCCATCGTGGTTTGGTTCGGCTCAAAAGACACGCCAAATCGGAAATAATGTCCGTTTTGGAATGACGCCTTTGTTCGACTCGTGTTGCCTGGTGTCGGTGAGACTTGTAGTTAGTTCCTGAGGGGCCTAATATGTTTGCCTTGTAATCGTCTACTCGTGTTGTTTATTTTTTTTCCAGGTGAGGCTTGTTGTTAGCTGTAGGGATATAATGCCAGTTTGGAAGGGTGTAACCGTGCACTAGTGTTGGCGTAGGATTTCGGTGAGGCTTGCAATTAGCTCTTACGAAATCATCAAGTCATTATCTCAGTTTGGAAGGATGTGATTGTCGCTTCATGTTGCCTGGTATATCGATAAGGTTTCGACGTTAGCGCCGAGTTATCGGTTTGGAAGGCCCGAATGTTCGACTTTCCTTGTCTAGTATTTGTGTGAGCCTTGCCTCTAGCCGTTCATAACGATGTCCTGCAAGGGTTAAAAATTCAACGATCCGATATACATCTTAGCGTGACACCTTAACGTTTGTTGCTCATCAATACTTCATTGAGTGAACCGGTTTTATGATGTGCTAAGTTGCAAGGTGTGGCTTTGTTAGTGGTAATTTGGTAATCTGTTTTAAGTTTTAATTTTAGGTGTATAAGTGTACGGCTTGTGGCCATTTAGACTTTAATAAATTACTGTAAAGTAATCTGTTATTTTGTGCGGTGTTGGCTGGAGAGTGTTGCGAAACAGTTGTGATCACTTTTACTTCTTCCCTCTTTAACTCAAATCAACTCGAATCGTGTCTTACTTACATACTTACTTACATACAGCCTGAGTCTGAGACCATGTGGAGTTAAAAACGAGATTCTATGACGTTTGTACTGATTCTAAACGTCCAGGCCCTTCCTCTTCCCTCGAGTTTCCGAACGACCCGAATGGGACATCCGGTTCAACTCGTTATCTCAGTTGACGTCACAGGGTCAGGGAGGGTGGGAGGAAGGATGACAACAGTAACAGCATCACGGCCGAGTGTTAAATATATCACGCGTAATCATTAATAAACTGCACATTTCCCGCGTTGTGATTAATAATCTTCGGTTAGGATGGGAGCCGGGCTTCGGTGTTGCGATGTATGCGCCGTGGTGGGGTAGTTACATGTCGGAAGGGTTAAAGGTCGAACTGAAGCAGATTACAACGTCGGATTCTGTTTGCGGTGCAAACGGTTGAGGTTTACGAACACGTTCCGCTGTTGAAAGGTTATCAGTTAATGATGTCATTGACTAGTTGCTCTGGTTGCTGGTTGCATTGTAGGCCTATACTATCGCGAAAATTGTCGCATTTGTACAAGCGTGTTGGAGCATTAAGCCTAATGGTGGTCGTTTGTTTATTTGCGTTTCTAGTCCGATTGGATTTTAGTTCGTGTTACCCTAATGACGTGACCGGCAGAATCTGTCATGCTTTTTAAGCTAAGGCCATAGATTAAGTTAACTAGATCCAGCATATTACTTCTTCCAGTTCTATGTGGGGCCCTAGCGGTAAATTCGGCTACTACGACCTCTGACAATGATTTGCCTTCGTGCTGCTTCGAAGGCACAAGGATTATCAGAGGTATTAGTAGCCGCAGCTGCCGCTAGGGCCCAGCGTAGAACTGCAGAAACCGAGATGCTATATCTAGTTAACTTTATCATCTATGCTAAGGCCCACTGTGAATACTCACGAGTCAAGAAATTAGCACAGTAAGAATCGGTTGGCTGTGACTATCAGTGTTTCAGCTATGGAGCAAGTCAATTTTGGACTTGGAATTAATTTGACTATTCCACCTTAATGAAACTTGCTGGAGTTCAGTTGAACGTCAGTCAATTCCAGATAATTAATTGAGTTAAGTTGAGTTAACTGACTTAATTGAGTTAATTGAGTTAATTTTATTATTGTCCATTTCCACTGATTTGAATTCGGGCTTGACTTTGGTATAGATACAGGAATTACAAAATGACTTAATGTGAATTGACTTGATGGCTGTAAAGTCAGACCATGTTCCGTGCAGATTTATTTCATCGGTAACACAATGCCAGGATTTGATTATGATTTGGTTTCAGTTTGAGACTTTGAGAACCTTTTGCTTTGATGCGATTTGATTTGAACTGAATTGCCTGTGTAGAATAAATCAAAAACAATAAATCGTGAGCAAAAAAAAAACCCGCCAAGTTTCAGAGATTGAGCGTCAGTGATATCAAAAACTAGCAAATTTTCCACTCATCAAATGCACAACGCAACTTTAAAACTTGGCGCATTGCCCCCTTTTTTTTTTGTTTAATGGTGCGGCTATGTCTTATTTTCGAATAAATATATATTGCAAACAAAAACGTCAAGTGTGCAGTAAAAAAAGTTATATGATTGAAGTATCACTTTACTTGTTAAAATGTACTATAAGCGGATAAGAATTAATGATTTTTAATTGAAATAATCAAATGTACAATTGAGAAAATTGTATCTATTTAAGTGCTGCTGTGCTCTAACAATAATTTAATTGGTAAAACAATTAACACATAGACCACATAGCACATAAACAGATGAAATTTTCTCAATTGTACACTTGGTTATTTCAATAAAAAATCATCAATTTTTATCCGTGTGTACTTGTTATATATACATTTTAACAAGTTAACTGAAACTTCAATCATATAACCCATTTTTTTACGGCGCACTTGACGTTTTTGCTTGTAATACGAGTACCTTTTTATGGTTATGGCGTTGCGCCACAATGGTTTATGTCCTTGACAATTGAATTCATGTAATGTTTGTTGCCTAACTTTGAGCCCGTGAATTGGGTGTAATTATTATTTTTTTCATTTGCAAAGGTATGAACGTGCGCGCATGCAGTGATTGTTGCTGCCCACTGTGAAACAATTCTGTTCAGCTCTGAAAGCCTGCATCTACGAAATAAATACGACATTGTTGCCAATTTCGAGGCCTATCGGACTCGAAATTAACAACGTAGCTTCGTTTGGTTTAAAACTATACGCGTTTATCTTAAACACGGATTGTTTTATTTTACCCATCAACAACCAACTATTTAGCTGCGACAAACACGTGCACGAAGAACGGATCTGGTGTTTACTGAGTGGCATTGTTGCCTAATTACATTGGTTAAAACAGTGTAAAACAATAAAACTGATCGTTGAAGGTCCCGTATAACTGAGGAACGGCTCGACCAATTGGAAAAGTTGTCTCTTTGTGGATGAAGGGCAAGGACATTTCTGGCTTAGACTATGTTTTAGATTTTGAGTTTCAGCAATGCATAGGGTCCTGTTTTAAAACTAAAAAAAAAATGTAATGTTAAATAGGAGTGTCTGCCATTAACGTGATTCCTGTTCGTTCTTGTTTATTGTACGAAGCCTTTGAGCTGATTTTCCCACTTGATAACGCGGTGCATTTATCCCGAAACGTCGTGTTTTATTGTATTTACTTGTACACTATTAGACTAATTTATATCTCTCTCCCCCAGCATTACCCCCTCCTTCAGTAAAGGATGAAAATGTATATATGCCTTCCCTGGAAAATGTTCCTAGCCACGTCTCTATCTCAAAAATAAAGTTTTGTATGTAAAAGCTTCTTGCAAAAATTGGGACAGACATGTTTTTTTGGGGGAAAAATATTAAAAAGTTATTTTTAGTTTGCGAGCGTATCGTAATGCAGGTACGGATCACCTTGTCAAAACGCATTGTTGCGCCGATATATATTTTTTTTATTATTCCCAAATTTGATCCTGCTTGTCGCGTCTGACGCCCCCGCAACCGAGTTTCTTCCATTCCTCCCCCCCCCCCTACACCCAGAGATAAAAAATAAAAATTCCAGTACGAATTCGTATGTCTATTTCCTTTTCTTCTGAAGATCAATACCACAATCCATGAGTGGATTGGAATTGCTCATCGCTCCCAAAGTATATAGTTCCGTTCTGGGGTTTTCTTTTCTTCGTTGTATTTGTTCTCCTGCAAGATTGGTTAGCACTCCGTAAAACCAGAAACGCGTACTGTATGCAGCCACAGAGCTGTGGGCTTGACAGAGTTCTTACATAACAGATCCTTGAAAACTAACGTGTTGACTCTGGAGTACTCTATTTAGACCGACCATTACTTATTTCGGTATTCTGTATTCGGTGGGCGCTATATAGTTACCCACAATAGCGTGCACAGACCTCCGAGCAAAGGACAAGCTGAGGTTTTTTTGGTAGGGACTTTGTTTTTTAGCTTTTTTCGTAGCATTTTTTTTAACTTGTCACTGTCTTTTTTTACCCTTTTCTCGCCGTCTTTATGCCCTTTTTTAAATTTTAGGCCTCTAGGCCGTTTTCGTAGCTGCAGAGCCAGCATTTATCAGTTCAGAAAAGAACAATAGGGTATGTATTTTTTTTTAATGGGCAAAAAGGGCATTTTTTTATTTTAAAGGCCAAAAAAGGGTATTTTTTCCGCAAAGATCAGGAGCAATGCCCCGTCCCCTGGGCACGTCACAGGTTACCCACTATATATCATTACACTAGTTAGCTGAGGGACCAAAGGGCTGGGAGGAGGAAAAAACTACGCACGTAAGGGAGTATGTTTATTCAACCCAAATTACAAGACCAAATTGAAAGATCCATACACGCCCCTCGCGAACTTAAAGTTTGGAAACAGACGTCACAGGATAAGAAATTGGTCCTAAATGTTTCGTTATTCATGGGTTTTCTTTTATCGTCCACAATGGACCCTCGCTCTCCCCTTAACTCCCGTAAGTTCATCAACAGTAGAAATTAGCTTCAGGACTTTTGACAGCTAGATGCGCAATTAAAGCCAACTCTTCCATCTAATCCTATCGTCAAAACAGTCGGCTACGCCTCTTCATCGCTGCAGGATCCAACACGTGTTTCATAAACTGCATGCAAGTAGCTGCGCGCAGGATGCCATTACTTGTAAATCGATGGGAAACTTGAAACCTCCCTGATCGTAGTTAAGGGAAAGTTCAGTTAAGGTGAAACATTTTGTTAGGCTTACTTCCCAAAATGGCGGCTGCGGCCATTACTCGATGGCACTAGGCATTCAAAACCATCCTCTCACTTCAAGAGTCGTTGCGAAAAAAAAAAGTAAAGGTGTAACGGAGAGAAAGAGCCTGATCGGGAGGGCAAAACAATTACTAAACAGTATAAAAGATAAATTTTTGCAAGAATGAATATCCCCTTGAGCCAAGCAAGCCTCTAAGCCACACGCTCACTCTATCCTACTTACATACTAACTTACCCTAGCACAAAAACAAAACACTTGAATAAACTGAACTGAGCACCAGAAAAACAAACACTTGAATAAACTGAACTGAGCACCAGAAAAACAAACCTCCTCATTCCCCATACCCGGGACGACGTGGCACAATCCGGACATGGTGCTGCCATCTCGCACCTCTCTAAGAAAGACACAACACATCACCTTCACTTACAGGAATGTAGAACGGGCTCCAAACAAGTAAGAATGGGCCCCAAAACCGAATCATTGACCGAACTGACTTGTGGCATGGCAGAAACCAAGCACTTTGTCTGGGAACCCGCCTCCCAAGACGAAATGGGGAGGGACCCCTAGAACTCGAAGAAGCGGGTCTCCCCCCCCCCCCCCCACAAGAACAAAGCGACGCTATTGGGCCCATCACCGGCACTCCAAAAGAAAATGTTGAACCGTTTCCGCCCCCCCCCCCTCTTCCCCGGCACATTCGGGTAAACGGGCGTGCAAGGTGGGCCTGCAGCTGTACGTGTCCCATACACAGCTCCAACGTCCCTGAGGGAAAGTCCGTTCAGCAGCCACAGGGTAGCAGTAGTCGGATGAATAGCGAACGACGGCTGGCTCGTAACACCCGGTGCCCAGGCGGCAGCCCACTCCTCCCGAAAATGACCCGAAATGGTCCACACACCATCAGAACCCATGCGGGCCAGACAGTCAGGCAACTCGTTCACAAACACGCCCGAATGCCCCTTGACTCAATCCACAGACACAAAGACCCCCACATGCCCAGAGTGAACAGCTTCCACCCAATGTCCAATGCAATCGGGTGGGAGCACTGTGATCGGAAACAACCCCAGAGGAACTCCGACCCCACCAGGGAGTCAGTCAGCACACAAAAGTACTGGAACTGGAGGTACCGTCCCCACGTCAAGGGTCGCAGACACTGCAACGTGTTCACCCACGAAAATCGACGGGAGAGCCCTCACAGTGTAACCGTATTCTAACCGCAAACCCGGGGTGCAGACCTCAAATCCTCCCCTCGCCCCCCCCCCCCCCCCCCCCGCCGGAAGGTGGCGTCACAGAACACTAGTGAACAGGTTCCATACAGGCGCAATGCAACTGCAGGGTCCAACAAAGCCGCGTTGGCCACACCACTCCTCACCCAACGGGCCGGTGGGTGAACAATCAGAGGCAGCGGGAGGCCAGTGAGCTCACCCAGGCAGAGGAGGAAAGCCCACAGACCCGGGGCACCCAATAGCTCACGCGCCCTCTGAGTCAGCGACATGTAATCCTGGAGGATACAGGCGAGGGGTCAGGACAGCACCTGGCGTTAGCACGCTGGCAGAGCCGAGTCGCATTTGCCCGGAACTGCAAAGCATTCGTGGACGCAGAGGGCAGGCACCCTGTGACTACCTGCAAGCCGTCATTCAATCTGACAGTACAATTAGGGTAATAATTGTTGAAAAATTGTATTGTACAAGGGTAGAACACAAGACTTGTTACATCCCAGAGTGGACTCTAGACAAAATTAGGCGACAAATTTCTTACACGTGTAACATCTGTCAGAAGTGCAAATTAATAAATATTAGTTAAAAAGCACTAAATTGAATTCGTCCACTACGAAATGTAGCGACTAATTCTCTTACGTAACTGCTAAAGACGAATTACTTAGCTGCTGGAAGCCGGTTATATATTACACAAGTGTACACATGTCCATCTTGTACCTTTTACAACTTCAGACCTTTCGATAGTCTGCGTTCACGGCGTCCACTTTAAGGGCGCGTTTATGCAAGGACAATTTTCTCGCTTACTAGCTTTTACTTGGTCAATACTAAATCTACTGGTGCTTCTCGCGTTTGTCGGAGAATGCGGCTTTCAAGTTGTCTATACGTAGTAACCATGGCAACAACGCGGACGCAAATTTTCTCCTCGTGCCTCGCGACACGACTTACGATGCTTGCAACATGACAGCGTCGATTTATGACAACAAGAAAACAATTTTTACTGCAGTACACGACGACGGACAGATTCCTGAATACCGGCATTCGAAGGTTTGTCTTTGAATCGATAATTCCGAAATGGACGCCATGTTGGATTTTGAATTCTCGCTGCGAGTAGCTATTTATTCTACCGTCGTTTGATCACTGCTAGAAGCTGTTTTTTCAGCGAGAATAGCAAATTTTGGAAATAGCGTGAAATGGCAACAATGTTGTAGCAATGTTTAACATGACTGTTGCACTTTGTTCTTTGTTCGTGTTGTTATTTATAATACATTTAATTTGTTGTCTATTACCGCAATCATTTAATAGAAACGGGAAATTAATCATAAATAAATAACGGTTGCCTAGCAAATAGCTTTCGGCGAGCGAGAAGGTCTCGTTGTGTAAACGAGCCCTAACGCCATTACCTGATTTTAAATGACGCTAAGTAGAAATTCCGAGGGATGCGAGGAAGTTTTCGGAAATTTCGAAAAACGTAAATAATATTAATAATAATAAGAAAATTCTTTCACTTGAAGGGAAAGAAGCGTGGGACTCATTGCGCTGTGGAGAAATTCCCTACAGGAAATGTTTTTTCATCCCTCAAAATAGCGTGTGTCAAATAAAAAGTATTTTCGTCAACAGTGCTTTTTCCACTCACCACGGACACAAGTGCCTACAAATGAATGGATTCATGAATTTTTTGGATTCTTCATTTAAAATACACGTATCAGAAGGAAGAGGCAGATGAAATTCACAGCCTAAAACGAATTCGGAACCGCACAATAAAATACATTCGCCGCAGTTCGAATTTGGTCAAAAATTTGTGTTGAGTTCGTTTAAGAGGAGCCATGCATTTCCATCTCAATCCGATAAGGTAAATTTGGGTCCTTTCGCACGTCTTGGGGAGGGAGGGGGGAGGGGGAGGCAGAATAAAATATTAAATTTATTTTGTCGGTTTGGGTTTTTCCCTCTCAATTTTACAGTCAGATTTCTTGGCGTCAATTCATTTTGAATTTGCGGGACGTTTATTCGTGACGCGTTGTTTACACATAGGTACTTGGAAAAATGCTAATTTTTGAAGTTTATTTTTTAAATCGGAAAACTTCTCGTGAGTAGATGTCGTTTTGCCTGAAAATTATCATGCATGAATGTTACGAAAATAAATTTGACATTATTTACACACCACACGTTTCAGCGATATCTAAAAGGAAACATCCTCTTCGTATTTTCGAGCATCCTACACATATGTAGGGTTTGCAACATTTACATACGGTTGAGTGATTGTTGCAAAACCATCTCGTATGTGGGACAAAAAAAACAAAAACAGGAAAATAAAAGCGTTTG
Organism: Lithobius niger; assembly: GCA_023313725.1. Taxonomy (NCBI): domain Eukaryota; kingdom Metazoa; phylum Arthropoda; class Chilopoda; order Lithobiomorpha; family Lithobiidae; genus Lithobius; species Lithobius niger. The sequence continues at coordinate 85,111 of JAHWFP010208341.1, read as the reverse complement.
TAATATTTACCTACGTTTGAACTATCTTTTTTCTTCGGGAAGTCAGAGACACACCCAGTTGTCAAAATAGTTCTTAATGTGGCGTGTGCAGAATTTAAAACTAATTTTGGCCGTTTGGCCGGGCTGTTCAATGGTTGTTGGTTATAATTGTCCCGACTGGCTCCCCTGGCCACCGTACCCTTTTCCCGGGTTTATAAAAATTGACTCGTCCCTATAACCTTAGTAAAAATTATGAGGGAGTCAGGGAACGATCACACGTCCAAAACCAAACGTTAAACTTAAAGTGTGTGGTTTATTTAACCTTTGCCACAACTACATCGCGAAATAGTTTGTTTTTTTCCAACCCGTTGTCCATTTTGTTGCATGCAGTGCATTTTTTTCCAAATCTTTAATCATCGTTAGGACCGGTCATAGTGAATATTGTTCTGCCTTAAACCCTTTTGTTTTGCCTTAAATACACAATTAAACTAACGTAGAGACAGTATATGAACCCATGTAACTAAGTTAACCCTTAAGAAAATAAAAAAAAAATGTTATTAACTTAAGTTTCTAATTGCTATTGGAAATACATTACCTGAGATTTTTGCATTCATTCCCCGAATGCTGCTTTTTCCTAGAGGCTTTTTAGATGTGAAGATCCGGCCATCTGGCAACCTAAGTGCGCATGCGCACCCCTCCAATAAGAGTTCCCATAACAACGAATTGCCATCTTTTTTCCGCTAGTCCTTCCTTTCAGACACTTTTGTTTTTCCCTACCTTTCAGACTTCAGTCTCCATTACATCATGTGCAAAGTTCTTTTGTTTTCCATGGCTTTGCATTGATTCTTCTGATCAACGTTGGGATAAATTACTCTTCGCCGTTAAGTCTCTGCCCACCACACCGACGTTACCGCAGGCTTGTTCGCCACGTCACCTGCTTTCCTTCAGACTCGTCATTTCCTTCGGCTCTGGCCACTCTGCTTACCTTCCCATTCGACCCGAAAGGTCGCCCCTCCTCATTGAGTTCGGGCTCCCTCTTCGCTTTCGTTTTTCCCTCTTCTCAACCGAAAGCTTTTGGCCCTTGGTAAAATCCTCACCTCGCCCATTGCCTCGCCGAGGTGAACAGCCCTTCCTCCGGCTTGCTTTCTGCCTGCAGTTCCTATCGTCATCGTCGACCTGTTACCCACCTCACCAGCATTGCCTTCGGCTCATCCATCGCTTCGCCCTCACCTGCATCACATTCGCTCATCCATCGATCAAGTCTTTTGAACGAAAGCACCCACCAAGTGCGCACCGCCATTCAGGTCTTCTTTCTCATCCGTTCGAATGTAATGACTCGTTGAGCTGAGTTCCTCTTTCACTTTCTCACACATTGTTTGGATCCCCGAAAGACCATCCTCCCCGTTCTTTTCTTTGCTCCTGTTACCACCTTCGGAACGGTTTTCTCACCTGAAAGATCTTCTTGTCTTACCCTGTGACTATGTCTTGGTTCAAGCTAACTCTTTCGGCCAGTTTGCCCCGCCGCCTTCCTCACCAACGGGACCAGCTTTCGGAACTTGAATGATGGAGTCCGCTTTCTTCTGCTTCCCAGTCGGAGCTGTCCTTCGTTGTTTCTGTATGACTCTTCCACTGTCAACTTAATGCACCCCTTCATGGTTACGCTTTCGGTTCCCTGTTTTCGGTTGTTTCTGTTCACACATTCACAACCTCTGATGACTCATCGCTTCTGGCCTGAACGTCATGCAACCTCCACCACCCGTCGTCTAGACGTTGTCACCGTCTCGTCGCCTGACCGCAACACCATCTGTCGTTCTGTGGAGTCTCACTCTCCTGGGGAGCCACCTAGGGTCAGGTGGCCTCACCACCACTGGACAGGTCAACGAGAATGCAAAAATTACAGGTAATATATTTCTAACAGCATTTATTAACAAATTTGTTGGCCACCCAGCCAGGGCCGGCTGAAACTTGTTTCTATTGTCTAAAGGAAATAAACATTACCTTCACCCACCTTACCTCCCCTCTTGAGTCACCACCTGACAGACTGAGAGGAAAACTAAGATGCCATTCTGTTGTTACAAAATTTGAGGGGTGCGCTTGCTCACCTGAGTCTAAATAATTGATTCTTATTCTATCTTATCTCTAAATGATTGATTCTTATACTATATCTTATCTCTAAATGATTCTTATTCTACTTATTTCTAAATGATTCTTATATTACTTATCTCTAAATGATTGAGTGACTGCGAGCAATTTTTTCGAAGAAAAATATCGAAAATGTTTTGGGCACCCCCCCCCCCCCCCCGGAATCCACGTCATCACACACCACGCAATAAAACATATAAAAAAAACCAGTACGCAAATAAACTGAGTCCTTTTCCATCCGCTCTTCTCTGGCATAGCCTATATAAATTTAGTTCCTCTCAACCAAAATTAAATTTTTTTAAAGTAGTTAAACGTAGTTGCAGCAACTGGAAAGATTTAGTACGGTAGTTTAGTTCGTGTGCAGAACAAAAATGGTAGGGGGAAAAAAATACGGAAAAAAGAATGAGAAAAAAATGTTGATTTGTTTCATCGATTTTTGTTATAGGTTAGTTTAGTTGCCTTGGCTCGAATTTCACCAGGCAGGGTACGGAGAGACACTGTTGATGAAGCCAACACCGACTCGTAGCAATTTGACGTTGCCATGGTAATTCTAATTTTAAAAATGCAGTTTTAATTTCGTATTAGCAGATATAGGCCTAATGGAGAATTTGATTCGACGGTAAGCTTATTCATTCATGCAACAATGCGATAAGACTATTTTAAACGAAACTTAAAATCCATTTGTTTTTATTGAGTGTTACCTTAGGATTTTAATTCGACGATCAAATGTTATTTGCATTTACCAACGGCTACTATGTCTACGTGGACACGTCACAGCAACAGCAGCGCTGCCCTAGCGGCTGTCAACCGTGGTTTGTCTTTTAGTCTGCTTATTAGCTATACCAGTGTGACCGATCATCCAAAATGGGGCACAAAATTTGCCCTGCCAGTGGTATGTACATACTAGGTTGGTCCTCTGGCATAGTACTACAGATGGGCCTCTACGCGGGGGACATTGATTATATAGTGCGTCCCGGGGCAGGGGGAGGGGGTTAGAAATTGACAAATTTTTGAAAAAATCCACATTATGATACTCAACAATGGTTTTAAGACTTTGCTTTTAAGTTTGCTTGCATTTGTGGGTGGGCCGGGGCCCCCAACGCAGGTGGGCCCCTGGCACCTGCCAGTCAGACTCTGTGGTGTACACGCCATTTACCCGCCCCTCCCCCAATAACTTAATTTGTGCATTCCTTGCCTGGAATACGCGAACGTTAAGGCTCATTGTAATAGAGCTTCGATTGCTGCTACGTGTATACTCATATTCCGTACTGAAAGCCTAAAACGCTTTTCTGTGACCCTTTTAGTTCTTATTTTCTTTAGAAAAAAAAATAATCCACGTAGTTTGCGTATTAAAAATAAATAACATTTTCGAACAGTCCTATCCCGATTTCAGGCATTTATCTGAAAACTATCTTCCGTCCGAAATTTTTTTTTTTTTATTATTATTTTACTTTTTAAATCTCGCGCGGCCCCCCCCGCCCCGCCTTTCCATTTCGACTTAATTCATCCCCGAAGGCTCTGTAACTTTTCTTCAATATTCTGAACTTTTCCGCATACTGCGCTATCCGCTTTTTGAAACATTCATCGTTCTGTTTTTTTTTTTATTCCCGTTTTGTTTTGTTTCGGTTTCTGCGTATTGTTTTGTAGCGTTTCTTTTTTCAGCGCTGTACGCATCGCTGCATTTCTGCCTGAATTCCCTGCGCGACTGCGACGCAATGCAAGCAACCACGCGGAGATAATTTGAATTTGTTTCCGATCTGCTTGCCTTCCCCAACTTAACCACCGACCTAGCCGAACTTTCTTCCCCACCCTCCCCGTCAACCCTCTGCTAACGGAGATCTGATTCTTCCTGGCGCCAACGAAAAGAAGAAACGAACCAAAACAGAAACGGAAAAAGCATCGAATCACCTTGATTCCCTAACTTTCGAAAACTAATGACCCTCCGTTTCTTCTTTTTCGGACTGTGTTGCATTCCGTGCGACGTTAACTATTCACTCCGTAAAACAAAAAAGGCAGGGTTTACAGAGTGTAAACAATGGTTGATTAGGGGAATATCTGAATTTATTTTTTCCCCACACTCTAGGAGCTCTGCTAGTAGTACGTTCTCACTCTAATAGTTGGCGCCACTTGAGAGAAATCCGAACGAGACCAGAAGACAGGCTAACTTGACAGCCAACGGCATAGTCACAAAGTGGCGCAAAGCTAGATTTTCAGGGTATTTCCGTACGTTGTAGCAGGTTCTTTTGATCATATTGTCAACTCTGGTTTGCCAGGCTGTAGTCTGGTTTAGGCCAAATCCGTTAAATTGTATTCATTACAATAATTGGCCTAATTCGTCGATATTTAGCCAGGCCAAATGCTAAACAGTATGATCATACTGTCAACTCTCTGGTTTGCCAGGCTGTCGACTGCTTTAGGCCAAGTACGATATTTAAATTAAGCCTAATTAGGCCTAATAAATATTTGGCCTAATTCAACGGTATTTAGCCAGACGACCATAGAGTTGACAGTATGATAAAAATAAGGAAAATGAGGTCTATAGTGTCCGCGGCCTATCTTGAGTTTGCCCCAGAACGAATACAGATAATCGATTGTATGTTTTCCATAGCAGAGCACCTTGCTGATATCCCAAATGGTTACAAAAACAATGGCGGCCGTCGATTAAAGCCGCTCCTTCCAGGAAGATGTAGCCGCTCGTAAAATATCTGCAGGACTCAAGTTATGCTGCGCGCACAATAACTTTTGTAGCGGTTGCCAAAATTGTGTTGAATTGTACCGGGTTGAAATCCGAGAAGAGATGTAGTGCCGAATTTCTCTTCATTTTGTGGTGCGTATTTCTGACCTAAGGTGAACAGAGAGAAGTACACCGAAAATTCAACAGGATTATAAAAACAAGGACTTATCATAAAACATGGACTTATGTTTTTATACGAGTTGTGGCAAATGTGTTAAATAAGTTATAAACTTTCCTTCAATTATGTCTGAACGCTACGACTGTAGCAGGCTTCTGCCAATTTTCAGTGTTACTAAATTAGGCAAAATGAAATTGTCCCTAGGATACGTAGTGATAAAAAATATGTTGTCCTAGGGGGAAGAGTGATGAAAAAAAAGTTTGCCCTAGGGTATGGAGTGATAAAAAAAAATTTGCCCAAGGGTACGTAGCGATAAAACAATTTTGTCCTGGGTACGGAGTGATAAAACATTTTTTCCCTATAGGGTACGTAGTGATTTTTATACGTAGTGATAAAAAAATTTAGCATGATAAATTTTAGAGTGATAGAAAAATGCGAAGTGATAAGAAAACCTTGCGCATGTTAGTGTTAATAGGTGAAGTAAAAGATAGCAGAATACGGACTGGTGGTCAATCCGCCATCTTGTCGTAGTGGAACGAACTGCAGAATACATCTTCCTTGTGTTCAGTGTGTTGGACGGAGCATACGACGTGATACGCTACAAGTTGAAATGACAAGCCAATCAGGTGATTAGATTAAATGCATTTACACAAAATCAGACCTCTACTCATTCGTCCTTGTTTCAAGCACTGCTGATTTTATGATCGAAACCTTCTCTGAAAAAAGGCCCAGTATTTCAAGCTTTATGAATTTAGACTTTCACCTTGTAAACTGCCTTAGATCGAGAACTTAACTAAAAGGCACTTGATTAAGTGTGATGTGATGTCACAGCCAAACTTGTACTAAATTAGGGATCCAACTTAAAGTGTAAAACTATAAACCTCAAACCATATTTTTAGTGAAGCATTTTGGTCAACTTTAAAAGGTCTGCGCATTATTGTCATTACATCTTTATTTCATTTGATATTTACTGCAGTTTCATCCTAATAGAGACCAGCTGTAAGACTGTGGGTAGGGGTGGAGGGGAATGAAGGAGGTTGGGGTGGGGGTGTGCGGAAACAATCCGGTAGGGGATTGGATCCGAATCTTGCAACTGGATCAAATTATGGTGCCAATTGGAAGCCAAGTCGCATTGCTATGGAAACGTGGAGAAAAGACATGCATTGCATGCTTTGGTGTAGATGCAGATGGATGCATGCAAACGCCCGGCATCCACATGCAAATGGGAATTCAACGTAGTTTCGACTCGGATGAGACTGCCGATAAAACAAAAAATAGGAAAGGGAATAGAGAGAAAAAGTTCTAAACAAGTAAAGTGAGAGCTAGCGTGACTTGAAAATTGGTCGGAGAGAGATATACCCCCATCCAGCTCCCATCACTTGTGCTAAAATAGAGGGGAGGAACGTGGAAGGAAGTGGGAGGAGCCGCAGTTGGGGTGGTGATTTTTTTTTAAGGGGGTAGAGTTCTTTGATGTTTGGACGCAGGAGTGGTCGCGGAATTGGGGAAGCCGTGTGTAAGAGGGAATTGGGGAGGTGGGAAGGGTGTTGGGGGTGGTACCGAGGTGCACGTCCGTGTTCTAACCTTCTCCAGGGGATTCCCGCAGCAACTTCGTTACCCGGTGTGCAGGCGTTCGTTAGGAGGCCCAAAGAAAATCCGACACGACGAAGAAAGAAGACGGGAACAAGAAAGCGGAAAATAAAATGAAAAAGAAAAGAAAAAGGGCATTGCCTGGCTCCGCGCGGCCAAATCAAAGCCGAACTCTGGTCTTCGTTTCAGTGTTGGTCACTCACGTCTTCGGAGGATGAAAAGTGAAAGTTGGAGCCAGCGGATTGCTTGGTGCGCTTCTCTTGGTATAGAGTACAGCAGTCAAAATAAGCCTACGCGATTGCTGGAGAACTGATGAAACGGAAGAAAGTGCTAAAACGGGGAACTCTGGTGAAGCTGCACTAGCAAAGAAAAGGCACGGTAAGAAATGCCGTAGTTGTTAGCGCACAAACTTTCAGCATTAAAATATCGATTTGGTGTTCCAGCTTGCCAAACTATTCAAAGAGGTTTGGTTGCTTGGTAGAGGTAAGATACTCAAAACCTGGATCACAACTGGTGCACTAGCAAAGGATTAAGTAGAAACGGTTTATTAACCTGCTGGAGAACTAATGAAAAGGTAACGAACCAGAATGAAACATGAAACATGCAGTACCGTAATTTCACATGTATAACCCACCTCCCTAATAATCCGCACCACTAAAAAATAAGGCGGTTGTGTAAAAAAAAAAAACTCATTCGTAACCGGCACCCCCGTATAACCCACGGGTAATCTACAAAGTTTTAAATAGTTTGAACGACCTCAGTAGTGCATATCGTAATGCTAGGCTCTTAGCCTTCCAACACATTAGTATCTTGTAATCCAAACTAAAATAAAAGGTATTTAGTCTTTTTGTATATATACCTTTTACTTTTTTAAATTGTATACCTTTATAGTGCATACCTTTTAACGATTGGTGCCGTAAATAACCTGCAGTGCACGACCGTTTGCCCGTGCAAAACACCATTAGCTAGCGCGCATAAAGCAGCTTATCAGTTAAGCGCTCCAGACGCTCTTCTCCTTGTCCAAGAACAGGAAGTTGAACCAGAGCTGAGTAAGCAATCAACAATGCGATGCTCGAACGAAACTGGCTGCTATTAATTGCAAGTTGATTTCAAATTTCGTTATGAATAATTAAAACAACTGAAATTTGAAACAAGAGCTGCAAGTTTTCATGAATTATTACAAGAGATGCATGGCGAAAAGTGGGAGAATTACGATTTTCAACTCGATTTTCACGTGATTCGTATCACTGCAGCGTGAGCAGGTGAATGTTTGGCCTTATTAGGAAAGGGGCCTATTGTTTTGTTTTAGCGTGCAAAAAAACTCTAGTATAACTTGCACTCTCGTGTAACCCGCAGGCCCGATTTTTTAAGAAAAAAGTTGTATAACCCGTAAAGTTATATACGTGTGAAATTATGGTAATGCTATCATGGACTTTCCGTGAGTCCTACTGGCTCTTCCTAATGATACTTCTGCTGTAACCTACTATATCAGTAGAAATTTATAATCAACGAGAAGACGTTATATTGTGGGAATGTATTCTTACTATGTCCTGGGTTGAGTGGTTTTCATGGGGGAAATTTGCCTATCCTAAGATATTGTTACCGCTTCCTGGGATGCGTAATTTTTATTGGAGAAACGCATCCAGGACATTCTTACCGTATCCTGGAATACGTAATAAACAAAGTACAAAGCAGAGTAGTTTTCATTATGGAAATTTACGCATCCTAAGATACTCTTACCATGTCCTGAGATGCGTAATTTTCATTGGGAAAACGCATCCAGGACATTCTTACCGTGTTGTGGAATATATGAAAAACAAGGCATAAGCAGAGTAGATTTTATTGGGGGAAATTTACCTATTCTAAGACATTCTTACCATGTCCACGGCTGGGTAATTTTCATTGGGAAAACACATCCAGGGTTTTATTACCATGTCCTGGAATACGTAATAAACAGTGTGTAATATTGATTGGGGAAACGCATCCATGACATTCTCATCGTGTCCTGGAATACGTAATAAACAAGGTATAAAGTGGAGTAGTTTTCATTGTGGAAAATTACCTATCCTAAGACATTCTTACCTTGTTCTGGAATACATAATACACAAGGTAACAAATGTAACACCTAACGTAACAACGCATTAAGCTAAGCACAAAGCAACAACGAAATCAGTTCTGCAAACAGCAACTTAAACAGCACCGACATCCTACCAAACTAGCAGCTTACACAGGGTACTTGCAGGATTTGTTAAAGATGAGAAATTAACTGCTCTTAATTTAATGTAGACCGGTCTACATGTAGATGTATGACTTAATTACTTAACTGAAATGCTAATTCGTCAACGAAGTCAGTACGGTAAACTTCTACATCGATATACCCCTAGATAAAATTATCTATGACACCACGAGTATAAAAATGAAATCGGCATTGAAGTTCGGCGCTGCATTTTGATCGATGCACCGATTGGAAAATCGCAGCTGTAAACGCCTCCATACTTCCTAAACTGGTCCAACCGCTGTATCCTTTTACATTCCATCGATAAAGTGCATTTAAGTATAAAAGCCTTTCACGATCCCTTTGTTCCGCCCATGTTGAAGATTTTATCCAGCTGCTGGAGTAAATAACATCAAATTGAACGAAAATATCCACAGCTATACACAAAGCAATATGGAGCCAGGAGGAAGTATCATCGCATTTCACGTTTTAGGTTTTTCTTTTGTTTTTTTTTTTGCCTTCTTCATTTTCGACTCGTCTTCCGCCATCGTCCCGGCTTTTAGTAACCACTTCTCGTTCTAGTTGCAGCCATCACCGCCAGCCAAAAAGCCACGTCCAATCTTGTTAAGGCGGAAGACGATTTGAATATGGCCTGCGGAGTGATTAGGCTGCGCGTGGCCAATTCTCTCTTTTGGCGCTGTCTCTTGCGGATGGAGATTCGCTTTGGCGAGTTTCGTCTATAGTGCGGCCCTTCCTCTTCTCCTTATTTCCTTCCTTCCAGGCAATTTACACCCACCCCCCAATTCCCCCAATTCCCCCAACCCACCCCGACCATCGATGCACAAAAGTTGGTAACATTTGCCGACGTCAACGCAAAGGCAATAGCGCGCTGTAAACGGATTAGTGCCAGCCACCGCCGCTGATGGCGCTGCTTTACTCTCAACAATGGACAGCAGCGCCTCCCTGTGACAAAACCGTTTAGGCCAAGTCCGTTTTTGTCGAAGCGTCGTTGTTGGTGGTTTTTTTTTTCCCTTTCCGTTTCCCTGGAGCGCCACAAAGAAAAAAAATAACGTTAAAATCTCGTAAGTCTTAGTGATAAAGTAAAATGAAAGAAAAAAATCGATTGAATAGAGAGCGTTTTTTGGCAAAACACCAGGAGAAAAAAAAAAGAAAGCACCCTCATTTTCCCCGGTAAGGACTTTTTTTCTTTCTCTTTTTTTGTTTTTTGTGGGTGGGTGTGCTTGGTGCCTCTGGGCGATTAGGTTTTACGGTAACAGATTTAATAGTGAATGAATAGACAGACGCTGATTGGCTGTTGCCGCCCTCCACTAGAGTGACTGCGTCGATCTGCTGTCTAGAGTTGGAAAATGGTTGCCGACGCAGAATGGTGTGCGCTATAATTTTTTTTTTTTTTTTTTATTGATTTGGTATTTTTAGTTACGAGGGGTGTTGAGCATGGCAAAGGCGTTTCTCATCATTTGCTGGTGTTTTTTTTTTATGTGTATCAGTGAGAATTTCCCTACCAAATCATGTATTAAATTCGTCCAATCACAACCGAATGACATTGATAAGACGTCAGTATAGCTTTCGAAAGCTACTGTGGTCTTATCACTGTCAGCCGATGTTCATTGGCTAAATTTAACACTAAATCAGTAAGGGAATATCATGTAGCTTTCATTGGTCGACATGCTATAATGGAAAACATGGACGGGGCTATTTGAAGTTGACACCGCTTCTTGGAGGACTCGCTTCAAACCTTATGTCAACACGTTACGAAACGTTTGTTGCATTCATTTCTAATAAAGTATGTATTTTCCTACCATAGACTTTTCTACCACAGGCTTTTCTTTCGAAATGTGATGGGTATTGTTCGCTTGCATTACCTAGCAACCCCAGTAATAATACAGAACTGGCTACCACTTCCAATACAGGGGGGTATATTCCAGAGCTTTTACATATTACCGTTCCATTGGTTGTTAATTTTGCTGCCTCCACTGACGTCACAATGCATCTTAAGGAGTTTTCAATAGCTTACGCTTATGCACACAAGTCAAACCGGAAAGGCTCCAGTGTGCGCGTCTCCAGTGACGTCACTTAATGAGATGGTGAATGACCAACTTTCCTATACGGTAGCGTTCCATCGATCTTGTTCCGATAGCTGCATGTTTAGGCCTAACAGCCGATCACGTAACCTAGCAACAAATTCGGCGCGCCATTTTGTTCTAAAAAATGTTTTGGTAAATCATCTTAAGAAAAATTATCAAGTATTCCTAATTAATAATAATAATAAATAATAAATTAATAAATAATTATTATTAATAGGTAATTCTGCATAATTTAGAGTGCAGAATAATGAAAAATGACAAGAAATGCTCTAACTGAATACCCTAGAGTTATTAGAAAATTATGACATTTTTTTCGTCACTTGTGTTTTGGCCAATAAAATCATTCATGCGTTGCATTCGTGAAATTAATGTTTGTTTAAACAGCACTTGTGAGTTTATAGGGGTCGAAACACTAGGAGTGAAACAAATTATCAACAATTTTTTTATGTTGTCCGGTTCATTTTAAATTTTCATTGTGAATTGTATGACATACTTGTTGATTGAGTTTCGTAAAGTGTAAGGTGTTTATTAAGATTGGGTAAGGGGTTTTACTGGGTTTTCATTATGAAATATCAAAATTAATGATATATCATTAATTCATTAATCATTAATTGGACATTATCATCATTATCAGGAATGTAATGATGATTCATAAGGTTTGCGTAATGAGAATACTTTGTTGCAATTTTCTTACTGGCATCATCACTTTGTTGCACAGTTTGGAAAGTTCTGGCAGTACTGATATTAGAGCCAAATTGTTTTGTTCCAAAATTGATTGCGCTTGGTAATATCGTCTAGTTTGTTATTTCAGCTGTTGACGATTTTTTTTTTGTGTGCGTCAATGTTGAAAAATCCATTTCTAAGAATCCACGCTGCAGGTCCACAAACTTTTGTAATACATCTTAGAAGTCGAAAGCGCTTTAGTATGACCAAAGGCAAAATGCTGTCAAGTTAATATGCGACAACACCATCTCTATGTAACTATGTAATCTATGTAACTATGTAATCTATGTAACTCAACCGATTAACTTTATAATAGTTTACTAAAAAAATAAATAAACAAATAACTTAAAAAATATAAGTGTCTCTCTGGGGTATTTACATGGTATAAAGGATAAAAATGAATCTCAACCAGCTTATTGTGTGCGCGGGGTATCTTGAGTCCTGCAAGTATTTTGTGATCGGCTACGTCTTCCTGGAGGGGGCGGCTTTCATCGATGGCCGCCATTGTTTTTGTAACCATCTTGGATATCAACAAGGCACTCTGCTACTGAAAACGTACAATCGATTATCTGTGTTCGTTCTGCGGAGAACTCAAGATAGGCCGCGGACACTACAGTAAGTAGGCTAACATACATACCTGACTCAATATTTCGCTACTGATCCACGTGACAAACGTGATAATGGGAGGGTGAAGATGAAGTGGCTGTCATGGGGTGCCTTTGATAACTACCAATCCAAACTCAACCAAACTCATCCATCTGGAGACAGTTTGGAACCGTTAATACACAGAATGCCCATGAACAAACTCCGCCCTGCCTCCAGACTGGATGAGTTTGGTTGAGTTTGTCTTGTGGTTTTCGAAGGCCCTGATATTTGTGAAGTGGAAGTTGCTTGCGGAGGTGGAAGCGGAAGTGGAAGTGATGCAGGTGGAAGTAGGTGCAGGATGTAGGGATGCCACTCCGGAGGATAGCACTCAGAGTCAGATCAGCGACGAAATTTGAGTCAGGTATGTTAGCCTACTGACTAAGCTGGGTGGGACTCATTTTTATCTTTCGTACCAAACAAATAAATCTGATTATCTAATAATAAAATAAAAAGCTGGCATTTTCGGTTATGCTGTGGTGAGACCCTAATTTATTCACCCCTGTCATTATTCAGGTAAGTTTACCAGAAATGAATGCACAATTAAAAGACTCGACACATAACGACACAAGAGAAGGGTATTGTGTTATGTGTCAAGTCTTTTTATTTTGCATTAATTTCAGGTATGTTTACCTGAACAATGGCAGGGGTGAATAAATGACAGGGTCTCACCACAGCTGAATTGAAACTGCCAGATTTTCATTTTATTCTCATACCAGCATGTCATATCCTTCTACAATGAATGGTTGAAGATCATTGGTTGATACCTCTAATACTCCAATCGTACGAGTCTTCACGGCTTTTTTTTTTGCCTAAATTTACGCTTTCGTGAATTCAGAATAGAAGGTTTAGAGAAATGTCTTTTTTTACAACACTCAAATGAACACGAGAATGGTTCTTACCATCCGATCCTTGCCGCTGCCCTCTAGGAGAGGTAACACTACTATACTTTGTTCCACATTATGTTTTCAGAAAACTGACTGTATGACGCCACGTTTTCTTCCATTACGAGTGCAAAAAAATCCGTAAACATCCCATTCGTAAACTGTAACAGTAACTATGTTGAGTCTACAAGTGTGATATCTACATGTTTTTGCACTCTTAGTGCAAGGAAACCGATCGTCATCCAGTCAGTTTTCTGAAAACATAATGTGGAACAAAGTATAGTGTTGACGTCTGTCTAATGCCGACTGACCCGCGTGCTTGGTGTGGGAATGTCGAGACGGCGTTCTGCCTAGGATGACCACTGATATCTGATCTGTCATGGTTTTCTCTTTTATATCTAGACACACGCTAGTGTGTCGCGCCAAGTTAGGCAACAAACATCACAACAAACATCACATCAATTCAATTGTCGAGGTTGCAAACCATTGTAGCGCGACGCCATAGTGTCAGTGTCTTCTATCTTGAAACATAGTAGGGCACATTTCAGGTACTTGGGGGAAAATAATAATGCGGTACAAAAGCTTGGATTGTGTTGAAATCGAGAGCAATGAGCCACCTCACAAAAATTAACTCGTGTAGGAATGCTAGCTAAGCTGCTTTCAATGCAAAATCTGACCCTCAATAACGATGTAAATGTGTTACTAGTTACTAACTAGCTAGCTACTCTGCTCATCCCCATGTTAATATCCATAGGGTGATTATTCATCGAATTTGAGATAACGGGAAGGCTTCCAGCTATGAAATCGGATGAATGGGTGCAGTACAATACGAACTATGGACCTTTTATGGTTTGAAACCAGAGGCGTGACGGGTATGGCATGGGAGGGCACGTAAGTACGAAAATATTGTTATAACCATTGTTACTATTGTCGGCATCATCTCTCATTGGACGGCCGAAGTTCGGACAATGAGAACGTGGATACTGACGTACGTGCCTAGACACACACTAGTGCATCACGATAAATCTAAACAATGTTGCAAAGAAATTGTATTCACGTCCAATTCACGAAAAATAAATCAACTGTAAAAACAAAGCAAAATAAACAAAGCCAAAAACTGGTAAAGAGGCCACCAAGTTGAGAGTGGTTCGGCCCTTCAAAGGAGTGATATCAACACACCAAAACTGACTAAATAAAACAAATTACAACAAAATTAAAACCAAACCAAAAAACCTAGCCTATTACAAACAAAAACTCAAGTGTTCCGTAAAAAAGGGGGTTATATGTTTGAATTTTCACTTGTTAAAATGAACACGGTTAAAAATTGATGATTTTTAATTGAAATAATAAAATGTACGATTGAGAAAATTCCATCTGTTTAGGTGCTGTTGTGCTTTACGTTTTAAATAATTATATGATTGGTAAAGCACAACAGCACCTAAACAGATGGAATTTTCTGGTAAAAGAGGCCGCCAAGTTGAGAGTGGTTCGGCCCTTCAAAGGAGTGGTATCAACACACCAAAACATTGGCCAACTTAATCGCACCGAATAATACTTTGGACGTTAAATGAAAACTTGAACATTTCTACCGAAAGTAGCCGAAAGTAGCAATGTTCTAGTTTTCATTTACCCTTCGAACTATTAAGCGGTACGATTAACTTGGGGAATGTTTTGGTGTGTTAATATCACTCCTTTGAAGGGTCGAACCATTCGGAACTTGGCGGCCTCTTTTACCAGTTTTGGTTTTTGATATGATACAGGCAACAGTTCGCCTATATGAAAGGTTAGTATTACTTTTGTAATAAATTACTAATTAGTCTTAACGCTATTTGTGTGTTTGTATGGAAAAGTTTTAAACATTGATGCTTTACAATGGTGATGGCGTTATTATG
Source organism: Lithobius niger (assembly GCA_023313725.1). NCBI lineage: Eukaryota > Metazoa > Arthropoda > Chilopoda > Lithobiomorpha > Lithobiidae > Lithobius > Lithobius niger. The sequence continues at coordinate 70,090 of JAHWFP010208341.1, read as the reverse complement.
TTCGTACATTTATCCAAGCTTAACAACCACTAGCACTGTGCCTATAAAACACTCGTAAACTAACGTAGAAGCCAAGTTAGACTTAATTACACTAGATAAAGCCTTAAAAAGACATTATAAAACCCGAAAAAACCTCTGTGGATTCGGTTTTTCAGAAGAAGGCTGGTATCATCTTGTCCCAGGGCCCAACCACACAATGTCATAGACCGGTGGCTGGTAGCTGAAATTTCTAGTAGATTAGGTAAGCACCACGTGCCGATAACTCAGTGCAAGGTACACCACAATCAGTAACTATCGATGTTACACATTTTCTATGCATTACGTGTTTATTAGTTTTCGGAAGAGTGGAATAGAATTCCAGTATGGAATAGAATTATCTTCTTGTCGTTGACCATTGGCTCGCCAGCCCATTACAATTCTAAATCAATACTATTCATTGTAAGCACTGCGAGACCCTAGTAACAGCCTGACAAGATTGATCCATGTATAAATGAAGTGTGGTCTCTAATCGGACAAAATAGAATAGATTGAAGAGGAATGGACAATTTACATCGAACATGCAGATCGAAGGCTCTGATACTGGTTCTAGTAGGCTGTAAGCGGTTGTCGGATTGTTCATTTCAATATACTAGTTACGATTTAAGAGATCAATTAAAGTACGCGTGAAAGATCGAGATAAGTACTCGTACAGTGAATTAGAAAAATCGTTGCGGGATTATATTTAGCTATACACTAATCAGGAGATGTCACAATTGCCTTTGAGTTTCTACTCCGTTGCTATGGAGGTTTGTATGCTCCTGGTGAAAGTGATCAACTTTTTTCTATGATGACATAAAATCTAAGGGTGAGTACTTTAACAGGTACCTAGTCATCACCAACAGCCGGATTCCACAAATCCACTCAAGTGTGAGTGGGGTTAAAGGTGAGTGTAATGGGTCAAAGCTCGTCTATAGAAATACCCTAATACGGAAGGACACTCGCAATTGCTTTTGTGGGTGTACTAAAATTGTTGACCCTTATCTTAGATGTTTGCCCTCACATTTTCCTTCTCACACTCCCACTTGAGTGGATTACTGGAATACGGCTGTTAGTTTATGCAACACTGGTCAAAGTTTTTCTTCGTAACTCGATGTTTAGTAACTGGTACTCATACGTCATGTGACTATTCATTTCTAAAGGGAGTTCCTAGGGATTTTGGTATATTGATATATTAACGCCTTGATACCAGATTTTAGAGTCTCACACGTACGTAGGTCAGAGATGCGATCACACCTTTGTGTCCTCTTACTTGGTGGCCAGAGGGCTAGCCACTCGGGTAACGCTTTGTTTGGGTTCACAGGAAGCCCTCACAAAGCTCGGATTGACTTTCCATGCCATCCCTGTTAGTCCCAATGTCTAATTAAGCCTGACATTGGCGTAATTAGACATTAAGCAAGTCCCTCATCCAGAAACTTGCTTTTTGTACCTTTAAAATGAAACTTGTCCATTTCATTTGTTCCTTTATTGAAACTTGGCCGTTTTTTTTGTTCCGTTAATGAAACTTGGCCATTTCTTTTGTTCCATTATTGAAACCTGGCCGTTTCTTTTGTTCCTTTATTGAAACTTGGCCATTTCTTTTGTTCCATTATTGAAACTTGGCCGTTTCCTTTGTTCCTTTAATAAAACTTGTCCGTTTCTTTTGTTCCTTTATTGTAACTTGGCCGTTTCTTTTGTTCGTTTAATGAAACTTGGCAGTTTTTGGATTTTTCCTAAATTTCTTAATGGTAGAGGCTGTGAAAAATTATAGTACGCTATCGTAAAATGTCGTAATCGAGCACTTATCAGCTTGGATACTGATGTTGCAACCGTGAAACATGCAACTCGCAAACTAAAAGTGATGCCTCTTCCTAAGTAAATTAATGGAAAACCGGTCCCATATAAGATAATGGAAACCAGTGGAAACCAACTAATGGAAAAAAAACAAAAAGCAGTTTGCATGAGATACTTGAAAACCCGTTAAAGCTGAATAACAACAGTGTGATGATGGAAGAATGTTAAATGTAAATTAAAAATCTCGGTCTTCCAAATACAGAAATTCAGTCCGTGTGAAGATTATCAACAGTCGGCCGGGATGAACGTTTGCGAACTTTGCTAGTGGCACAGGGTCCATGATACTACGTCAAGTGCAAGCTTTAACTAAAAAAAAAAAAAAAAAAAAAAAAAAAATTGAAGAAGCCTTAAACCGTTCATGGTCGAAAATTATCACACAAGAGTTTGCTTTCGATGTGCTGGGTTCTTCCAGAAAAAAATTCATTTCTTCCCTTCTGGTGGTTAACAATAGAAAAAAAAAACGGGAAAAACTGGGAGATGTGGAAGAAATTGCGAAACACGCATTGAACGAGGGGCTGGATACATGAATAAACTTTTACGGCTGTACAGAAATATTTAAATTTATCTTTTAGTGATTGATGAATCATAACTCATTCCCAAAAGGAGTAATCTCATTTTCCCACTGGATGAGAGCTTCAAGGACTAACGCCGTTAAAAATTAAATAAGTGGTTCTCAGGAGCGCACGCATGGGGTTTTTTTTTTTTTCGTAATGTTTGTAACGTGTTTTGTGACATTGTCTAAAAAAAAATTCCGATCACGCATCAGCGTTTTCACCAAACACTTCCTGGAGCCGATGACCACGTCACCTATTTGCTCCATTCACATGATCACCTCAAAACGAATCTAAAGGCCGTTCAGAGCCATGTCACAGCTAAAAACTTGGATCTAAAGAGTGACTTTTATTATCAAATGTGAAATTTTGTACGATTTTGGCGTTAAAACGTAGATATTGAACTCCACAACAAAATGTAAGCTACTGATTTTGTTTGAAAAAAAAGCCATCGCTGACATCTTAAAAATCACCAATAAAAAAATATAAAAAAACACCACTCTCTCGCGTCAATTTTGTTTGCATCACTCAATTAATTTTTAGCGGCCTAATCAAGGACAGTCATGAAAATAAACTATACTAGAAGGACAAGTAGTCTAGTTTATTAAGGTCAGTTTGTTTATTCTGGAAGCAATGGAAGAAAGGCGGTTATTACGGGCGTAAATAACCAGGGGGAGGGGGGAAATCTCATTGTTTAAACTAACTATTGAAGAAACTTGGTAACCGTGGTAGTCACTCTACAAACTGAGTTCAGTTCAATTTATAATTCGTAACTCTTGAACAAACAAAATTGTGTAGTGTGAAACTACGCCTTTGGAACTTTGCTTACCCACGCAGAAATTTCAGTAAGCTGCTACAAGGCACCGCTAGGAATGGCATCTGTGTTGCGGGTCGTAGGATGTGCTCTTGTCCTTTACCGTCAGGCGTGTCCAATTTCACCTTGTTTTGTGTTGCGCGTTGCGTCTTCACCCCCAGAACTCGTTTATGTATATTCTTGACGATGCGACGTGCTCAGAATTCTCCCTGGCGACGGTAGAAGGCCATGCTATGGCGGCTACCGACGTCAAATTTCTTTTTTGGAGCGCAATTACTCCAAAGTTCTGTACGGCATTTAGACGTGGTTTTTATTTAAATGACACCGATGATGCGTTGCGAGACGGGAAGCGGAACGACGCCAGACACGACCACACAAACGCCAGTGGAGGGCATGTTATATTCCTCTCCCGTCCCATCTTTTCTGGGTCGCTGTCTCTTCCTCCCGCCTTCCCCCAACTCCCACACCTTCCCGTTTTGTAGCGCAAAAATTGCAAAACTATAAAATTATCCTTCCCCTGTAGTTGGTTCATGAATACAATAGTTGGGACTGCGTCCCTGGACACCGCTTGTCGCTGATAGGCAGCCATTTTTATGGCCCCATCTCCAGTGCAGGTACACGCCGAGCCCTACTCGTTGACATGCATGGGAGCAAACGTTCGCAATGGCCGCCATGTTTGCGAGATGATGACTCTGGGTTCCGAGATCGGCCGCAAGATGGTGCTGACATCGCAACGAGCATTATGGGATGGAGCTCTGGTAGGCCTATTTCGTGGACAGGCGGCAAGCAAGCCCCGGCGTGGCCTTCGGAATGAGTTAGGGTACTTAATGGGATGGATGCCATAAAAGATACATGATAGCGGTTGTGGGAAAAGATGAGAGAAGCTGTAGAGGATCGGGGAAAAAATGCCTTTCAGATATGCTGAGGGATGGAGTTTTGAGTTTTTAAGGGAAAACGGATGATGATGATGCTCTTTTCCGCTGATTATCTTTTGTGTGTGTGTGTGCGTTTGTTCGTCTGAAGCTTCTGTCATTTGATGGAGAGTCGATGTACAAGGTACAAAGGCAATATTCTGGAGCATGTTATGTTGAATGGAGGTTTGCCAACTTTTCGATTGTTTACTCCACTTTCGTTCCCTTCTTTGTTCCTTTTTAAAGAAACCGTTCATGGGCAGACTGTGGAATTGAAAACGTGGAACATCTACTTGGATTCCCCACAAGACCTTGAATTCAATTCTAGGAAAACCTTTGAAAATTAAATGTGAAGTTGTGATTAGTGCGAAGTACACGGTTGCCACTACGCAGTCTCTCCTAAGGGTATTTCCTCATCCAGAAACTTGCTTTTTTTTTCTTTTAATGAAACCTGGCCGTTTCTTTTGTTCCTTTAATGAAACCTGGC
>JAHWFP010208341.1:21462-49865 GCA_023313725.1 Lithobius niger | reverse complement strand
CCCCCCCCCCCCCCCCCACATTTAATTTGCCGTTCGGTTGGTAGTTAGCATCGTATGTTCGTGCTGCTGGCCGTTGCGTTGCGGGCGCAGCTACTATCTCAACGGGCCTTGGCTGCTACTTTTATAATTTGTCGTTCCGTCGGTAGATGGCGGAGATGGCATCCTATGTCCTGCTTGCTGCCGATGGAGATAGCTGCTGGCGCTGGCGATGATAGCGTTCCGCATCTTGTGTAATTATATATACACAATAAAAACAATTCGTCAAAATGGCAACAAGTCTGGCAAGGACCGTGGGATCACTAACGGCCAGTACAAATTGAAAACAGAAGAAAACCTCACATAAAGGTAGAGATGTGGCCAAGGGAAGGTGATGGGATGAGGTATGGGGAGACGAATGCCTTACCACCAAGGTTAGCCCTGCCAGGGACTCTTAAGGCCCTCGATGGCATCACCAAACGTGTTGAACACAGGAGCTGTAGAATTGGCCCAAGTAAAAAATTAAAGGTACATGAACAGATGAGATGGTTATCCCCCCCCCTCTCTTCTCTTCTCCCCCCCCCCCCCCCGGTGATTAATAACAATAAGGGAGCGAAACTGAATTAAAGCTCAAACCTAAACATCAGTGTAGTGTTTAGGGTTGTCATAGCGACTCTTCTAGCTGCTGGGCGTTGTAGAATTCACCACAGACTCACGTTAGGTATTCCACCTACTGATGGAACGCACAGTAAAACATGATTTGCCAATGTTGGTTCTAAATGCTGGCTCACAACTGTATTTCAAATGACTGGCAAAATGAAACGATGACTGGATATCCAAATCCGACTGAGAGTCGAACCCAGGATCGCCAAACTGGTTTCCAGCTATAAACACGCCCATATTTTTTTTTTACGTTTTAGCGTTTTCGACATTAATATATTTAGACATCTAAGCCTTTCAACCAAGATGCCTTTGTTTTATTTTATTTTTTTTTAACGAAAATAACCAAGAAGCTTCAAGATACGACTTCCAAAAGATCGATATCAAGCCTTAACAATCGGTCCGCTTAGGGAGAAAACGGATTGGCAGGGACGCCTGTCTTTCTGCATCTGTGTCCTTTACAGGCACAAGCGACAAACTGCCCTACCACCCCCCGGCTCGCTCTCCACCCCCGCCCAAAACTTAAAAAAAAAAGTGACAGTCATACATTTTCCATTGACAACACGAGGGAAGCCCAAAAAAAAATGACAAAAATCCTTCACTCGTGCAGAAGACGAAATGAACCAAAAAAACATCAAGAACCAGAAAAAATTTTTTAGTCCAACAACGCCTCGTGTCTTTGGGTCTCTATCGTTGGAAAGTTGGCGTCCTTCCAGCCGAACAATACTTTTCGCTAGGTTTCTAAATCAATTTATGTGCCTCCCCTTTCCCTCCACCCCCCCCCCCCCTCTCTTTTTTTTGGTGGAGAAACGATTTTTTTTTATTAATAAAAGCCTTGCTTGCGTTGTAAACCACCAAGCTGTGACTTCTTGCTGCCAACCGACACCCCCCCCCCCCCCAAAATTCCACCCTCCGAGTTAGTAGCAACGCCCAACCATTCCCAAAATGGAGTCTGCTGTCGTTCGTCTCGTCCCATCTTATGCTCGGCGCTAACGTGATTGTGAACGAGAAAGATGAATCTGCAGTGACGTCAAGCAATTTGTAGTGTGTCGGGCTGGTGATGCACGAAAATCTACACGTAGCACGCAAGTTTGCTCCACCTGATGGTTCTCGACGGATTTTTTTTTTTTCGTGTGTGTGTGTCTTGCCGGGGTTTTTAATCCCCTGAATGCCAATGGCCACAAAAACGGTCCTTTTTTTTTTTAAAGTTCAGTGGTGAGGTTCGATCTCTCGCCTCTTCCTCGGTGGGAGACCAAGTTTCTAATGGAATGGGGGTCACAATCTTCGGAACACATGACTCTGGTTGACCCACAGACCCGAAACGAGCTACTGATCCGAAATCAACCCGAAATGACCCTCTTGACCCGAAATGATACACTGATCTGAAATGATTCACTGACCCGAAATGACTCACTGACCCGAAATGACCCAAAATGACCAACTGACCAGAAAAACCAGAGGCGCAGCTTTAGTTCAGAGAGGTTCCTCTGAGCCCTAATCCTATGATGCAACGAGTAAGCTACTAGAGACACCTCCTCCCCCCCCCCCCTCCCTCCCCAAAAAATGAAACCACTTTTGCTATAACATATGAAGTGAAGGTTTTAATTTGTTGTCGTCTAAAAAAAATTACGTCTTCATCCCAAACCTGATTTTTTTTCAACTATTTTCAAAAATGTCCTGTGTGTATATTGATTTTTTTCCCTCAATATGCTGAAATCAGCAAAACCAGTTACAGTTAAAAAATAGTAGTACTAGTGAGGCGCCTTTTCAAAACAGCAATATCCTCGGACAGTTGCCCTGCAACAATTAAATAAATAAATAAATGAATACGGATGCAAGCCTATTTACGTTGCGTTTTGGACTTAAATGTCAGACTGCCTGAGCGGGGAATTGAACCCACGACCTTTGAAACCAAACACCGAAGTCCTACCGGGGCGAGAGATAATCGTCTAACTGGAAATTCGTATAATGGAAAATCGTCTAACAGGAAATTCGTATAATGTCCCTGCCTCGCTCGCGCTGCCGTGCTCGCTGCGGCTATACATATAACATCAGAAACCGCAGTTTGATGTTTATCCATTATTCGATTATCCAGTATACGATTACCGTTAAGATGATTTTCCATTATACGATATTCCGTTTAGACTATTTTCCCGATTTTTTATTTCTGCAGATATTAGACAATTATCCCATTAAACGATTTTCCAGTTAGACTTTCGTCCGACGCCCCGTCCTACCGCTAAGCCGCACTGTCACGGCCAAAAGAAAACGTCCGTAGACACCATTTAACACGCACAGATATACATATAAACGTACACAATCGCACACGGGAGGGACGCTTGTTTGCGCCTTACACACCAAGTAAAATCGAAAGGGTGAAAGCGTGAAATTATGGATTAAACTTGACGGAAAGCTAATTGTGCTGCTGAATGACGTCGTTAATTAACTTGGCGGCGACACACTAGCGTGTGTTTAGATTGATTTACCACGTCAGCTTTAAACGGCTAGGTTAGCGGGACGAGACACGCTATAAAATATTAGAAAAAGAAAAAAAAAACTCGTTTAAAAAAAAATAAAATTGCCAGAACGATAAAACCCCTTGGCAATCTTAATACGCACGCGCGGACGCAAATAGCCCTCGTCGATTTAGCAATCTACCAGGCCGCCACAACCGATCAAAAAGCCATTCAAGCAGAATGCATCATCCGCGTCAAGTCAGTTTTTTTTTTTATCCTTTACATTTTCCTGGCTGAGACGTATAATATTGCTCGTCAGTCAGTTGCGACTCCCCCGCCACCCCCGTGAAAAATAGGGCGGCGAACTTTAAAGATCAGTGATGTTGAAGGGTGAGGTGTCTAATCTCAACTCTGAAGTGTAAAGACGTACGCCCTGAAGCTAGTCTTACGTCAAAACCCCCTCGTCCGATCCAGTTTTCAAGCTTGGCTCGCGAATCTAATGCCGCGAAAGTTATCCGACCATTCAAGCAAGAAAGACGTTTTTGGTATGAGAAAAAGCGGCCATGTGGAAACGCGTAGAAACGTACGTCAAAACGTGGCCTCTCTTTTCTCCCATCTCCCTTTAACCCTTCCCCCCCGACCACAGGCTCTTTTCTAACTCAACCTCGTGGAAGTTAGAGGAGTTTAGTGGACGACTTACCGATGGGCGGTTGCTGTTCTAACAATGGGTCTCAACCGAATAAATCGGCGCCTAAAGATCAGGGGTTCTTTTTTGAAAGTGGACTTTTTTTTTGAGCCTCCTGGGTGAAAGTCTATGAGGTCATCGCAGTAAAAATGCAGCTGAGCGTATTTTCAAAATACACTTTTAGCTAATATTTCCACACCATTTGTTGCTTACTAATCTGTGCGGTGCCTTCTTCTCACTTGCAAATGCACTTCCGGCTTTCATTTTGAAACCCATTTGTTGCTTACAATTCAATGCAGTGTCTTCTTCACACTTGGCTGAAAGCACTTTTTGCTAATATTTCGACACCGTTTGTTGCTTTCAATTCATTACTGTGTCTTCTTCACACTTGCAAATGCACTTTCTGCTAATATTTCGACACCTTTTGTTGCTCATATGTTCAGTGCAGTGTCTTCTTCACACTTGCTGAATGCACTTTCTGCTAATACTAGGACACTTTCTGCTATTGTTGTTTGCAATTCAGTGAAGTGTCTTCTTCACACTTGCAAATGGACTTTTTACCAATACCTGGACACCATTTGTTGTTTGAACTTCAGTGCAGTGTCTTGTTCAGTCTTGCTGAACGCACTTTCTGCTAATACTTGCACACCATTTGTTGTTTGCAATTCAACGCAGCGTCTTGTTCACACTTGTAAATGAACTTTCTGCTAACACTCGGACACTATTTGTTGTTTGCAATTCAGTGCAGTGTCTTCGTCATTCTTGCAAATGTACTTTCTGCTAATACAAGGACACCATTTGTTGTTTGCAGTTCAGTGCAGTGTCTTGTTGACTCTTGCTGAAAGCACTTTCTGCTAAAACTTGGACGCCATTTGTTGCTTGCAATTCAGTGCAGAGTTTTCTTCAAACTTGCAAATGCACTTCCTGCTAATATTTCGATACTCATTTGTTGCTTATAACTCAATGCGCTGTCTTCTTCAGAGTAAAGGTAAAATTATAAATTGTCTTGGAATGAGTTACACAAGCTGCGTAACTGCCAACACATATGTGAAACTGGTACACGGTGATGTTTACTGTTAGTGCAGAACGTTTTCAAAGTACACGTATTTCCAATGCCAAAAGGATTGCTTACTTTATTAGATGTTTACTCTCCGTCCTGTTACTTAAGTTCGAGCCTTCAATGCATTTGACTACATGTGCGCATTTTGTCAGAGTATGCTATCCTATGAGGTCACCGTACTTGATCAAGGATATTGGAGTTAGCACGAAGAACGTTTACAAAAGCCATTCTATGAGTTGCCTACGACTTCTGGTATTATATAAGGAGTAAACACGTTATCGTGTTCTGTATTAAAGCGTTAATTCCCCATCAGTCTTTCCCTCTTCTCCACCGCTAAACGCCGCTTGGTCAGTCCTGGATATCGCAAAATTATGTGATTGGTCTCCTTGTTGCTGCTGTTTGCGTTATTAGTTCGTTGTGGCATTTTTAGGGTTAATAAACGGGAGAATTGCCTCACTAAATTTGGAAAAGTACTCGAATTTGCAAGTAATGAGGATGATGATTCCCCTAATCATACGCAAACTAAAACTCGAAGCGTAAAATCCTAACTGCCAACAAACAAATCGTTCCGAAATAGTTGGGGGAAAAAATGTTTTATAGCATTTCTAGTTTACCGGCCAAACATTCTACCAAAAGCGATTTCGAGAACAATATTCTAACAACCTAACGCGTCCGTTTCGAGCATATTTCCGCGGTTTAACGGTATTTTCCGCTGGCGGCATTAAAGTAATAACCTTTTCTCCTTCGCATTTTCTTTCTCTTCTCTTTCCCGTCTAAGTTCTTTTCCGTTTTATTCTCTCCTTTTCGTTTCATCGTTTGGCACTTTCCGAGCGAATAAGAATTTAATTTCTGTTTATGGTGGTCGATGAAAAGCGTCACGTCTTATCAGTAACTCGGGCACAACCGTCACGGGTTTTAGCGCTAGCCACTCCACTTGACGCTTCGTTTCGTTTTCGTTTTTTTTCCGTTTTGGGAGCGTTTCCGTTCTCCTTTTCTTACTGCCGCGCGTCAGAGGTATTCGGCTAACGCTTCTCCACAACGTTGGGAACGTTGCTGTTGGAGTAAAATGGAAAAGGTTTCGGCAGTAACGTCTGAAACTGGTACGCTTGTTTTTTAAAGTGGCCCTATCACCGACCACAGTTACCTTTATTCATACGGCTTGCCAATAGAAATTCGACGCGTCATCATGGCCACTAAAATAACTGGCCCGCTCTACAACCATATTAGGGGGGTAGACAAAATGGCCGCCACGTCTGGTTCATTTCGTCGAGGTCTGTTCTTCGAGGTAGCAACTTTGTACGGTGCGACGCGACATCTGTTGGCGGCTAGTGGCGGTTTTGAAATAATAATTTAAATTTTTACGTAGATTTTGGTGGCAAATTTTTTATTATTCATAAGAGTATTTTTAAATGATGTTTTAAAATGTCACTCAGCCACAGTTAAGCTATTTCACTGCGTTTGCAAAAAAAAGCAACACGTTCGTTGGCAGTTTGTACGGAGGGTGTCGCCCTCGGTTGGCAAAATGCGGCAACTCAATCGCATCAGCGGCACTTTCGGCGGCCATATTGCCAACCAATCTCGTAATGCTATTTTTTATTCAAGATCCGGCCAGTACTGTAGATAGCCGTGGCGTCATCCACTTAGTGGCCGATTCTGCCACCAGTCGTGCTGCTAACACGCCACAAAAAGAACTGCTCAAGCATGCGGTGACGCGTGATATGCAGATTTTAAACGCAAAACATTGCACTGACTAAATTATTAACAGTTTAACAACAATGTCTTCGTGCTACCTACCTCTTTGTCCACTCAACGTCCAAACAAAGACTCCTGAGGTTTAATTTCGTAAATTTCAACCAGAAAAACCACGGTACGTGTGCATTGTACTCTATATTGCACTTCGTCATTTTCTATTCCCATTAAAAGTTTATTAAACGATCCTTTGACGTAGCAATACATCGTCCGATGACTTCACGGATAGTCACCGTTACCGTAAAATAATGTTCGTTTAGTGCTGCAACACCGGGAAATCTAATAATGAGAAGATTATATCGCGTTCTTTTGCGGGCCGCTAATACTAATCAATGCTATGCTGTATAGGCGCTCTCAGCGCGCCTCGCGGCTGTTTTTGTCATCCTTGGACTAACGGCTCGCGTGCTAGTGAAACCGAGCGTTAACCTTATCTTCTTACATTATAAACCAAAGTTTCACAGCAGAAATGAAGCAACCGCAACGATCCCCGGAAGGGGAACAATGAAAACGTGCGAGTGTGTCAATTCTTTGGCTTGAAGGTGAAACTGGGACGTTGTTGCCCTGAAAAGAAGTTGAAATTGGCACATTGTTACCTCGACTAACAATTTGCTCTGCGCTGTTATCGCAAAGGCATGTCTTAAATGACGTCATGTACGAAGGACAGTTATTTTTCGCACGCTAATGGGAGTGGGGAAGGGCCTGCCGTGGGGGCAGTGCTTATGTTACAGCCATTATTTGACGATATTGCTTTGCGGAGGGAGAGGATTGACGGAAAGGGGGGAGTGTTACACAAAGAAAAATTAACTGTTGCAGTGAACGATCAGGCAGCACTGCTGCTGATACTGGGAAACAACCACGGGTCAAACAAATCCCCGGGCGAAGCTGGGTACGATGCTAGTGACATGTAAAGAAGATGTGCACCAATTGAAAGTTGTACGAAAATAACGTGGCGCCATCTAGCGGCAGTGATATTGTTAACCTTTATAGCTTGCTCCCAGGTGCACGAGGGCATACCAAATTTTCACACAATAACTAAGGGGGTCGCTCCTTGTTTGTTTCTTAAAAGAAACGTCGTTCTGCATTCCTTCGTTTGATGCAAGCAAGTGCTAGATAGTGCTAGATGTTGTCAGATTCTGCAGACTTTCAATTGGTGATAGTGCTGCTTCAAACCGTTTAGCAAGAAATGACGTAATGACGATAGTGTTTCCAAAATTAGAAAGCGTTTTTGTTCTACCCAATAGACATTCAAGCCTATTGGTAGGTTACCACAATTTTTATTTCGTATTATTGTTCCCATGAATTACCTACAGTTAGGCCTAACTCAAAAGTTTTTTTTTCTGTAGGTTAACACTGGAAGAAAAGGATACGTTTCACCCAATTTTTCATAAAATCCTCGCGAAGTAAAAGAATCCAAATACAAGTTTAGTTTATCTTCAATTCGCAAAGCAGATCGACCCGAAAATAGGTTTGAATGCCATAATTAAGCTTGAGAAACGGCTGATGAAAAGAGCGACAGTTAAGAGTGGGGTGGGGGCGGGGAAGATGCTAAACATAGATCATGTTTTACTGGACTTAGCTACCAATGCAGCTGCACACCGTAGTCGAAACGTTGCCCTGCCAAGCCCCCCTCCCCTCCCCGGAAGTTAATTCTAATGTTGCCAATGCCAAAAAGTTTCATGTGAGAATCGCATTCCTTCGTCCATATCCAGGGTGTTTCGTCGCAACGAAAGCAGGTTAATAACTCTGGTAGTATTGAAACTAGATCATGTGACGTTAAGGATCTTCTTGTTAAGGATGTTGGAGCAAAGAATGGTGTAGCAGAAAGTGACCTTGATTACACGATTCAGGGCCATCAGAGCAACTGGAGATACGAACTTGGTTTGTATTGCAAACATACAGAGAACGAGAAATTGACGTTAGTAGAGCAATGGTGGACACAAGTCAATTCCGGACTTGGAATTAATTGACTCGTAAAGTTCACGTTTATGGACTTGATTCATCTTGGTTTGGACTTCAGCAATTGCCAACATCTACTTTATAATAATCCTGGATGACGGTCGGAAAAAAAAAAGAAGGGTCGACAATATTAGAAAAGGAAAAGGCCACACAAAATAAGAAACGTTTCCCAAAAAAGTAGGAAAGTAAGAAACGTTTCCAAAAAAAGTACGGAAGTAAGAAGAAACGTTTCCTACTTCCCTAGGAAAGTAAGAAAAGTTTCGAAAAAAGTTGGAAAGTGAGAAACGTTTCGAAAAAAGTAGGAAAGTAAGAAACGTTTCCAAAAAAGTAGGAAAGTAAGAAACCGTTTCGAAAAAAGTAGGGAAGTAAGAAGAAACGTTTCCAAAAAAGTAAGAAAGTAAGCAATGGTTCCAAAAAAGTAGGAAAGTAAGAAACGGTTCGAAATAAGTTGGAAAGTGAGAAACGTTTCCAAAAAAGTAGGAAAGCAGGAAATGTTTCCAAAAATGTAGGAAAGTAAGAAATGTTTCCAAAAAAAGTAGGATAGTAAGGAACGTTTCCAAAAAAGTAGGAAAGGAAGAAACGTTTCGAAAAAAGTAGGAAAGCAAGAAATGTTTCCAAAAAAGTAGGAAAGTAAGAAACGTTTCGAAAAAAGTAGGAAACCAAGAAACGTTTCCAAAAAAGTAGAAAGTAAGAAACGTTTCCAAAAAAGTAGGAAAGTAAGGAACGTTTCCAAAAAAGTAGGAAAGTACCTTTCGAACAAAGCAGGAAATAAGAAACGTTTACAAATTGACCTCTGTTTAGGCCACATAATCTCATTGTCTCGGTTCTGTTTATTTTTATTTTCTGGTGTTTTTTTTTTCTTTATTTATTTTTCTTGGTTCACGTTCTTCGCTTCTGGGAGGAGATTGGAAATTTAATTTCTGTTTTGGTTCGGTGGCAAGCCCCATATCTTATCAACAACAGTCTCCTTCCCGGGATCAGGGTTTAATGTTGCCCACTTCAGTTGATGCAGCTTCTATTCGCGGTTTCGATTTGCTCCATTACTTTCGTTTCACTGCACTGCATTTTTTTCGTGTTTTTTTTCCCCTTCAATTTAATTTTGTTGCCATTTGAAGTAACGCAGAAATTGATTCAGTATGAGAAAGGTATTTTTTTTAAGAACTTAGCTGATGGGTGGTTTAGAATTTAGTTACTTATGACATTTCCTGGAATTGTGTTCCATATTATTTGCCTTACAACTGTATTACAGTAGCTGATCGCGTAACTCCTGAGCTTCTATGCCGGCGGACACACAGAGGGGAGTTCTGGGGCTCTTGGACTTGGACCTGCTGGGGTCCATACGCGGGAGTAACCTAGAGAATGTAAATGTCAAGATGGCCGGCCGCCTGTGAAGTTCTTGGAAGAAAGATAACGACGATAGTTGTTGTCTTTTCTCCAAGTTGAGTGGCCTGCGAGGCCTATTCCCCGAATGTGTTGCTGGTGATATCTCTGGGGCCGATGGCCTGTAGTTGCCCGGCTCCGTCAGTAATATAATTCAAGCCAATACAAATGTTACAAGTTTGTTGTATTGCTGCAAAGTAATTTCTGAATAACATTAACATGTGGTGTCTTAAAAGTTCGTTTTCTAAAATTGTGGTCCTTACCCATTAGCAACAATAATTTTAAAAACGTCAGCACTTGTTAAGTTATTCAGTTTAAGAAGCACGAAACGACTCGACGCTTTGACCCCAAATCAGGGTCATAATAATTATTAATAGTAAAGTTTAAGAATTTGAAACATTTCTTGTTAACATGGTAAAAATTCTGTAAAAAGTTCTGCGTTCCTGGCGTCTGGCAGCAGTGGGTAATTTAGGCTTTACACCCTTTTGGCTTTTTACCGGGTAAACAAGAGGAGTGTTTACAACTTTTAAACCTTACTCTTGAGAACTTGGGGTTCGAACCATACAGTTTTGATGTATGTTTCTTGCCTTTTATTGGTTTCTTTCACTAAATACCTTACCCGGAGTTAATAAATGCTTACGACTTAGGAGTGTCCATGTTGTAGCTATCATTTCATATTTTCATCCCTTGTCACAAGGTCGTCTGGGTTTCGTATCGCTGGTCCAGGCCAGTTGATTCAACATCGCCCAAAAGACTTCCTGTTAACTGTGGTATAAATAGGGAGTGGTACAGGAAGTCATGTGATGTAACAAATGCTATATACAATTGATTGGGCTAACCTATTAGGTAGATTAGGGTAAACTGAGTAGGGTTGACATATTGACGCTAATTTGAAGGCAGCCATTGTGGAGCCACAAATGACGGCTGCACAGGGCGGATGGTCTCAATGGACAGCTACCGTGATGCAGATTTAAACCTTAGACGTAGTTTTTTAATTGGTCGTGTACTCCGGAGTTACGAGGTCTTGAATGATCAGGTTCTTTGGGATATATAATGTTATTAGGCAACAATGCAACTCAGCAAACGCCAGCCACAAAGCATAGGATGAGGTAACACAGATGCTTACGATGCTGGAAATTTGTATGATGCTGTCACTACAGGCAAGAAGGCAATGGAGAAGAAGGTTTTAAAGTGATAAGGGAGATGCACTGATTGAGTGAGCGGTGCGAACGAAAATCAGTGTTTGTTAGCCAGTATGCGTAAAATTGTGATTAAAAAAAACCTTTTATGGAGCGTGGACAGACACATGACAGTCAAAACCACACGTTTACTACACTCGTCCCAATGACGGGCATCTTCTTGTTAACTGTTTCGGCCTCAACTACAGCTGGTTAACTCAGAACCACTCATAATGGAGAAACCTATGGCTTGTAATCCCATTTTTAGGATTCATTCTGCCTGTTTCTGAGCCACGTTTATAGTGTCCGCGGCGTATCTTGAGATCGCCCCAGAAAGACCACAAATAATCGATTGTATGATTTTGGTAGCAGAGTGCCTTGTTGATATCCAAAATAGTTGCAAAAACAATGGCGGCCGTCGATTAAAACCGGCCCCACCAGGAAGACGTACCGATCATAAAATCTCACAGGACTCGAGATAAGCCGCGCAGAAATAAAGGACCTTTGTGGATGATATTGTTTGAAGTCGCTTGGCGTAATGAGTGGTAATCCCTAATGATCGCAAGCCTAACCCCGATGTACCGTGCGTCTGCCTCTTTAAATTTAAGTTCATTCCGTAAAACAAAAAGGAGAGAGCGATAGAAAAGATCAGTACGATAGCTTTAGTCTGTGCGTCACGACTCTTCAGTTTTCGATCAAAAACTTGATAATTAGTTCTTTGGGCCAATCAAGCTAACATCTTTCTTTGCTGCCAAGTCTCGTCATTGTTGGGTTTTTTTTTTTTTCATTTTTCCATCGTGTAAATTGGAGGACTTCCACACGTTGGTGGTTATATATTTTTTTTTCTTTTTTTTTTTTACCCGTACCAAACCATCTTCCGATGATGTACATTTTTTCTTTTTTCTATATTTCTTATTTTTGTCTGTCTTATTGCGTTCGGAGATCGGGGAGCGTGTTACTGACAAGATGACCTGCCGCGGTGAAAAACACTATTCTCCTTTCAGACTGGGAAGATTTCTTCTTTTTTTCTCCCCGGGGGGGGGGGGGGGGGGGTCGTCTCTTATCTTCAGTTCTCTTTTTTTTTCCATCTTCCTCTAAAAGCTCTTTCCCTGTTTCTTCTTTTTCCTCCCCTTTTTTTTTCCACCCGTCTCTCCTTTTCTTTTTGTTTTTATCTTTTCCGTTTTTTCATCGACTTGGGCTTCGTGTTTCTCCTGTTCCCGTCACCCAACTGGCTGCAGATTAATTGTCACTAATTAAGTTGCAATTAGTGGTCACGAACGTAGCTGCTTGTGGGAGCCACCTAGCAACGAGTTTTGTCCCTTTTCTGGTCTGGCTCCTCCCCACTACTCAAAAACCTCCTCTTCTTTAACCTAGCACGCATCGCCTCGCACTTGCCTTTCTTTTCACTGTGTCTGTGTTTTTTTCTTCTTCTGAGCTCTGGGGGTTAAATCTCTTCACTTCGCGTGTCACTTTAGTCCACTTTGTGCTGTTAGTAGCTCCCCTGACATTCAGCAGAAGTCACGTCTCTAACCATTAGGAACGCTTCTAAGTACAGAGGAGAATTTTGCCAAGTTTCAGTTTCACGCTATACAGTATCTGTTTTAATGTCTTCGTTGTTACTGTTGTGTTCCGTTTGGTTAACAAGCAGTACCTTCTTAAAGCACCAAACAGGGCGAACAGAACGCACCACTGTTACAGACAGTTTGGCTCCAAACTTGACGTCAGCCGTTTAGTACCTTCCGAAACTGCAATCACAGCTCAGCAAAATCAACAAGCTCAACAGAGCACTCGTTACGTCATACCTTTAATGTGACCAGACGTGGCTAATGGATTGCACAAGGCTAGGCTTATGGATGTAACCAGGCGCGAGCAATGCCAAATTGCAATCCATCTCGGGGAGGTGGATGCCAGTGGTAGGGTTTTTGAGCATGCGTGAGGTACCGGAAACAGATTCATTGCTGACGATGGTTGACGTAAGCAAGCCAAACAACACGACTATACTAAGGAATGAGCTAAACTATCACCAACAGTGGTGCGTTTGGTTCGTTCTGTTCGGTACTTTAGGAAGGTTCTGCTTGTGCTGCCAAGTAAAGGTGTGCGCCATCAAATATTATTCGGGGGTAGCGAACACCAATTTTTTGTCGCGGCGGCAGCGTAAATTGGCGCGCTAATATGAGGGCAGCGGTGACTAACAATATTTTTAGACAGCGGCAGCGTCGGCGACGTTCCCGTAAAGCGTGCAGATATAAACCTGAATTTTTTTTATTCATTAGTTGAAAAATATTTACTATTTGTAAACAGTACAGATGACAATGCTACAGCATTTTGCTAAACGTAACTGACGACTCCTTCGTTGTTGCTTGTTGATTATTATTTCCATTTCAAATTTTGTAACGACAGCTATTGTTAAAACATAGCAGAATTCTCAATGGTGGCAGTGGCGGCTTGCCGTGAAGGCAACCTTATCAGCAGCAGTGCATGTGACGTCTGATATTTGGCTGGCAGTGTGGCGGCGCACACCTCTTATGCCAAGACACAACCATCCAAGGCTTATTGAGATGGAAGCTACCTGCCTCTCTTCCTCAGTCGATACAGGCGACATTCACCTGCGAGATGCAAGAGCCAACGAGTCTCTATCTTTATTGGCCTTGTTTAGCTTAAGTGGCGGCAAAGAAGAAGAAATAACGGGAGGAAAAACCGAATGGGTGAAGCTAGTGATAAATAAATACACATTGTGTGGCAAATGTTCCCATCAAAGACATTCAGCATAGAACCCTAAGATGATGATCCTGTTGGGGCCCTAAATGGAAGTTTGATTTTCCTGTTTGGAAAGGGGTGGTCATTTACCCACTGATGGTAAGACTAGAATCTCGCAAGTCAATGCATGGTTACTTACTGATGGTATACTGGAATCCCACCAAGATGTGCGCGATTACTCAGTAATGGCGGGCCACAAGCATCTCGCCAAGCAATGCATGATTACTTACTAATGCAAACTGGTATCTCTCCAGGCAAACGACTATACCTTAGCTGTCATATGACAAAAAGTGTGGTCATCTTGGATCGTCGGTAGTTTATTTTCGCAGTAGCTAACAACCCTTTTTGCATATAGTTAGACTGGCGTTCACTTGGGTGGCAGCTGGCCACTGGGCTCTGGCTGCTGACGTTGTTTGGGACCCTCATGGGTCCTTACGGTCTTCAGAGGTCTTCACAACGTTCGGGGTGCATGTTGGGACCACGTTTTATTAACTTCCGCAGATGCGAAAGTGTCTTCATGTTGGGTTTGTCAATTGAAAAACCTTGGAACGAGCTTTTCTAATCGGGTATCAGTAATCCTTCACTGTCATAAGGTGGACTGTTTCACCTGAGATGAAGACATTCTTCTTGCAGTCCAAACATGAAAAAATGTTGGGTTTTCAGGCCTTATGCAAATAAATACCTTTTCCTTTGCCTTTTTGAACAAAATCAGAATGCCTGAGTGGGAGTTGCACCCTCGACCTCCTTTAGGACCAAAGGCTGAAGCTCTACCGCTAGGCCATAGTGACATGACTTAGTGGTGAGCTTCGGCCATGTCAGTGTGGCCTAGTGGTTGAGCTTTGGCTATGTCAGTATGGATTAGCGGTAAAGCTTACTGACATGACTTAGTGGTGAGCTTCGGCCATGTCAGTGTGGCCTAGTGGTTGAGCTTTGGTTATGTCAGTATGGATTAGCGGTAAAGCTTCGTCCATGTCAGTATGGCTTAGCGGTAGCAGTAGAGCTTCAGCCGTGTCAGTATACCTTAGCGGTGCTTCGGCCATGTCAGCGTGGCTTAGCGGTAGAGCTTCTGTCATTTCAGTATAGCTTAGCGGTAGAGCCTTTCGTTTCAAAGGTTGAGGTTTCAATTCCCGCTCAGGCTGTCTGACATTTAAGTCCAAAAGGACGGTTTGTATCTGTATTTATTTACTACTTACTCCAGCAGATATGGCTTTCTGTCCTGTTGAGTGCTTAAACACTACGGCCCGTTTTAAGGGGCGCCGGTAGTCACCATGAATGGCGAGGAAAATTCAGCAGCTGGCGACTTGGATTTTAGAGCTACTCGCCAAAATGGCAACTGATTAACAAACCTCGATGCTTAAATTGTCATATCTCGGGAACCATATTAGCTAGAAACAAGCCGTTTGCGGCGTTGTGTGCAGAATTACAAGGGCTCTCCAACCAAGTATGCAACACTGTCGCTAGCCAATTTTGCTGATTGGAAAGTTAGATTAATGCAAACAATATTTAAGCATTAAGTAGCATCACAGCTGCTAAAATTGTGTCAGCATGGCGAGGAGGATAATGGTCAATGGCGAGTGCATTTTAATGTCTACAGGCCAAATGGCGAGTGAATCACAATTCATTGTTGTTTCCGTCTCGTCTCATAAAAGCCCAGCTTTGTTTTTTTGGATAGTTGTCGAAGAAGCTCACCAGGCAAAAATTGTGTCGGACGTATCAGTTCATCGTCGTTGGTGTGACATAACGACGTTAGAGTACGTCGTGCACCGAGTTAGCTGTGTCAGGTATAGGAGTTAGAGGATACGAGGCACCTATAAAAGTACAGCAGTAAACGCGAAACAACCCCGCAACTTGAATCTTGTTCCATTAATGTTAGGATTGTTTCAGATCCGCCCTCTGAAACTTTCCATCAAACTGATATTGCCCGGTCTGTGTCTTCATCCCACTCGCTCGCCTCCCTACCGCCGTGCACACACATCCCCCTCAACAGTAACCAAGGGCTGCACAGTAGGGCCGTAATGTACAGCGGGGAGCCAATGACGGCCCGTACAATAACTGCCTTTCCGAGTCTTAACCCGTTCCCATTACGCCCATTGGCTGGGGAGCAATAAATCCAGGCCGGCTCGTGCGAGGGATTGTCTCTGATCCCCTGATTGGTGGGCCCAGGTCACGCGCTGTCTCGCCCAATGAAGTGGCCGGCCGATAGTGCGCTCCACCTATGATCCACCAAACTCGGCCACGAGGTAGAAGTACAGGTTTGTCGGTCCTTATGTCCAGTTCTGTCTGTTAATCTACGGCGGGAGGAGGTCAGGTCGATATGGCAGGCCAACCCCGTCCATCGACCATTTCTCTGATGCGGTCAGCACGTCCACGGCGAAGTTGCCGGCCATGGAAGGGTCAGCGTAGACAACATCAACAATAATTTGAAACTGCCAGGTTTAAGCGGTTGGGGTAATGGGAGGGGGGTTTGAGTGGTGTTGAGAGCTGGTGCTCGCTGCCATCTAGTGGCTGTTATTGCGTGATGGGTTGGATTGCATTTTGCATTAGTAGTTAGATTTCCGCTGATTCGGCGCAAGCTTGTAATCGGAGCGTTTTAAGTGGAGTAGATTGTAATGGCGTGTAGTTTTGATGAACTTTTATGGCTCGGATTTAGCTGGCGTTGTATTTCGTCGCTCCGGAACGAACTGCTCCGTGTGCAAGGAGAGCTTGCTTGTTGGTCATTTACAGCGTTTCTGTGAGCGTTATTGGATACACCAGCCGCATTTTTACGCCATTAAACACTTCGATAACAAAGTTATGCCTTAGGATGGGTCAAATTTTGTTTACAAAAAGGGAGTTAACTTATCTCGTGAGGTATGTTGCTGAACAATGCGTCAAAAGATTCGAATTCATTCCCTAATTACGAATTGTGTCAAGTCTGATAAGATTTTCTGGGGGAGGGGCCCTTCCAGCCAAAAAAATGTTGTCAGTAGGGCCCCATTTCGTGGAAGATTTGGTGACCCTTACGTCAAAATGTTTGGCTTGAATATCTTAATTGAAAACTGTAAGGTCCGCAAAATTTTCTGGGGGGAAAAGGCCCGTCTGCAGGCTTTAAAGGGGCCCCAAAATGGGGAGGGGGGGGGTTAACTTACCTCACAAGAAATGTTAATGAACACTACGTTAAAAGACTTATCATTTTTTTACGAATTATCATAAAATTTGGTGGCAACCGTTTCAACATCACTATCTATAACATCACTATACATTAAATGGTGAAAACTTAGTTTTCCTTCACTTTAATGTGTCTGGGGTATGATTAAATATTTCTTAATTATGACTTAATACCATTTTTTAAAACAATGGCATGCAACAATAATTTAACGCTTGGTATGTTTACAGTGTATGAGAAAGCATTCTAAAGCTAATGTAGTTTTTATTTTTTTATTCTCTTTGTAGGTAAGCTAAGAACATTCTAGTAAATAAGTTCCCACCTTTGTAATGCTGACTTCAACACAGGTTTGAGAAGTTGTGATAAATGTAAGTGCGCCTTTTTAGTAAAGTAGTTGCCGAGGTAACATAGATTCAGTTGAAATAATGTAGAAACGCTGAAAGTGTATTTATGTACTGGCATAGTTATTTGATTTATTTATTTATTTGATTTATTTATTTTATTTGAGTTATTTATTCTTGAACCGCCAATCAGATGACGAGAAAATCAGGTCAGCCATCCTAAGATCAACCTTCATTATGGCTTGGCAAAGTCCCCCTGAATGAAAGGCCGTCTGTGCGGTACCGTCCACGATGCTCATAATACTTCGAATCAATTTTCATTGAGTATCGCCATCTATTGTCAGACTTGGGAAACCTTGTCAGTTGCACGAGTTCGCAACTTGGCATCAAAAGATGGCGCTACCAAACCTCCCGTCCTTTAGTGATTTGAAGTTCTAGGTTTTCAAAATGGCCGGCCTTATATATTCAGGGGGCATTGGTGGTGTGCGATACAGATTCAGCAATAAAATGTGAAAAGCCAGTAATCCCAGTATTTTTTGAAACGTTTCGGGTCTGAATACTAACCGTTTTCAAGCAAGAAGAGATTGTAGCACAAGGCTATAACGTCGCAGAGACCTTTCCTAAACGCGCTATTAAAGGCACATTAAATCCCTCCGTCCTGGCCGCTTTACTCATACGTCAACAGCGCTAAAATATAGTTCACACGACCGCAGCGCGCATTGCTCTGTGAAACAAGCATGACGTCACATCCGACGCTATACTCCGTACGCGATTTGTAAACTGGGCGTGGCTGGCGAGCAGCTTGATTGTAGCGTACATTTTCCCGGAGTCGGTGTGCCTTGTGGCTATCTGTAGACCGCACCAAGGCTTGTCAATGTCAATGTCTGTACGCGATCATGATTTTGTTATTTGATGCCAATTTTTTTTAATGTCGACTTAAAAAAATTTTATTACAGGCCTTCTCCATCAATAGGGAATCGGGGGAAATCGAAGACAAATAAAAAAATATTGGTGGGGGGGGGGTGGTATAAGATAAATTTCAGGCTGAATTCAAAAAAGAGAAAATACTTTTTTTCTTACCGAATCTCATTTTAGCCTCGGTTCTTTCCACTTACTGTCATAATTTCCAACTCAGGCCCTTTCAGCAGTGGAGTAAATAAGGATGGTGGAGTAAAAGGGCTCCCCGACCCCCACCCTAATATCGTTATCGTGCCGTGGGGCATAAAATCTTTGGAAAAATGTATTTATTTACTATTTTCTTTAAAACATTCGCCACTGCCTTTTGGGTATTTCTTCTCCCCCCCCCCCCCCCCCCTTTTCTTGTATTTTGGGTCAGACGGTAATAAATATTAAAAAAAACACGTAGGTTTTAAGTTTTAATTCATTGTGGAGCGAAAAAAAAAGTTAAGGAAGGAAGTGTGTTCTACTGTGAATGATGTAACAATTTATTTGTGAAACAGTACAAATTTCCGCAAATTTCAGATCTTTTCATTTTTGGTGTTTGTTCACAGCCAAGCTAGGGGGTTGCAGAAAGTGGGGAAAAAATCCAGTTCGGAAAAGAAGCATGCCATCTTTAACAAAACCATCCTGGCTGCCGGTGTGTAGCAAAATGAGTCTTCGGCCCTTTCCGATCGGAATAAGGCGACCAACCAAGCCGTCATTTGCGCTGTCAGCTGCGCGGCCGGTGCGCCTTTTCTTTAGCTGCCATTGGCGTTCGCGCCCGTGACGCTCATTCACCCAAGTTTCATCCAAATAAATAAATACTGTAAATGAGACGAATTACTTCTTAAATGTCGTACCTGACGTAACAATCGGTGACGCTGGGCAACAATTTCTGGACGCTTTTATTTAAAATTTCTGTTATTGCATTTTCCGTATTTCATCCCAAGTTTCTTTTTCATGGTTAAATGCCACGGAAGTTCTCCCATCTTTAAATCCAATCTTCGATTTGAACTTGGCCAAAACATTATCAAGTTTTGGATAATTACCTTCTCGGTAAATTTCAGTTATTGCTGTTCGAGCGGCTGACAGTTAAAAGTCGTCCAAGCTTGTTACCGTTGGCGCCTTTGGTCGTTATTTCGCTGCCGTTATGAACCGCGAAACTGTAGCGTCTGCTGCGGCTGGAGTGGCACTTGTTTCGGCGGGTATAGTTGCGCGCCTTCGTTAACTATTTGTTTAACACAACTGAAAGAAACCTTCGTTGCATCTGACGTTTCTTGGGAAACGGCGTTCTTGCTCTTAGTTTTTTAATGTATTTTGTTTGTTTGCAATAAAGTTTATTATTATTATTATTATTATAGTTGGTTCCTTGCTTTGCAGATAACAATAGACATCCCAAATAATTTCCCTAGTTGGCTGTGAATCATTTTACCTCTTTTCCCGATTGAAGACGCGTTAATAGACGCCATTTTGTGACGTGACTGCTGTACTGGCGGTTTTTTTTTTACCCATGATGCTAGTCGTGGTGTTGTACTGGAATGGACAATCGATATTTTTTTTAAGCCACGCCCAGTTTACTAATCGCGTACGGATTATAGATCATACTCATTTCGGAGCCGCGCCATGCGATACATCGTACGAATGCTAAAAGGTAAACAAACACTGGCACAGATGACTGCACGTTATGATAATCAATGTCTCCTGTCTGTTGCTGCGGTAAAATACCCACAAGTTAGTTTTATTTAAACAAAGTTGACCAAATAAAAGATTCTGGGGTCTTTATTCTGTGTTGATGTCGAAATTTACGTCCTGTCGTTGCCGACTATGTTACGTATATTAATTTATTGGCGATTTCAAGGAGGCATGCTTATGGACCGGTCATTACGTATCTTTTTTTTTTGGGGGGGGGGGAAGATATTTCCCCCTTCCCCCTTCTTCGGGCAGTAAGTTTTATTACGCCCCTGCGACCGATCTCATTTTGTCCTCCCAACCGTTATTTTTTCCCTTGCAGCCTAATTTGTGACTTCATGTTTTAGTATTATGCGGGCATCATACGTGGCGTTACTGTATAGAAACAGCTTAAATAAAAGGCATAAAATTGGGTCTGTTTTAAGTGCACCATCAAAAACTTCTCCCGACCGACCCTAGTTGTAATTTAATTGGTACAGCAGCTAAACGTTTTTTCCATAGGTCTTATGTCTGCTACGACAGTTATTTACGTCTGAAACTCGATCCGCAAGTTAATTTCTTCTCCCCCTTTGGTTTTGTCCATCACTGTGTCAGGATCCTGACACCCCTGCCCCACCCCTTCTTTCCTAATTTCTTGCGGTAAACATAGGATAAACCTAATTGTAGAACCAATTCTCATTTTGTCCTTTCCGTTACTGATTCGGTAGCAAATCTACTTGGTGGAATAGATAAATGCGTTCATCACTCGCCATTTCTCCTGATAAGCTCAGAACTAGGTTAACTGGGATTGAAGCTGCGTGCCTCGAGTAAGGCAGCTACTATCTCACATGGCTTTCGCTCAGAAGCCGCAAGTCACGTGACTTGAAAGGCACGAAGAATCAATACGTCACAGACTAGGCGTGTAAACATCGCGTGACGTCACCACAGAAAGGAGCCCCAGAAGCTTTCTGGCGGGAGTGAGATACTCCTCGGACCGAGCGGTAAAAAAGAAGCTTAG
The DNA here is from genome assembly GCA_023313725.1 of Lithobius niger. NCBI lineage: Eukaryota > Metazoa > Arthropoda > Chilopoda > Lithobiomorpha > Lithobiidae > Lithobius > Lithobius niger. The sequence continues at coordinate 28,897 of JAHWFP010208341.1, read as the reverse complement.
TGGCGGAACACGCGCCACATCTGTTACCGGGATCGTACTCTTAGACGATCAAATAAAAGGTAAATGAATTCATATAAAACCATTTCCGGTAATGTATCGAGGAAAACTGTTAAAATATACCGGAGGGAGTTATCTGCCTTTAATTAATTTCCCGATCTCTCATTGTGACGTCACTCCTGAAGCATCGAACCCATTGGCTCCTCAAGTCGGATTTTTTTTTGCCGAATCCACCGCTTAAAAATGGCGAACCTGCCGATATTTTTGCTAGGATTATTTAAGAGTAAACATAATTAATAAACAAAAACGGAACGTTAAATGTTTACAGTAAGGGTCTAAAAGTCAAAACCTAGAAGGAACACGGACAAGCTTTGAGAGTCAGGGTCTAGGTGTAAAATTTTGTCAGTAAGAGGCCGGTAAGCATTAGACCCTTACTACCCGGTGGTTAGCTTAGTTCTAGTCTATTGGACAGAACGTGTTTATGAACGGTTGTAGCAGGTTTTTTTTGTTCTTAGAATATTGTTATGGAAATTTAGGAGCACAATTTTCTTGGGAAGATTTGGCATTTTGTCTTTTGCTGCTTTAGAATTTTTATTATGTTTCGCAGATTTATGGCAGAGGATAATCAAATTAATGCTCTCTGCTGTGAATATGCTTTCTTGTTATTAAATCAAAAAATAATTTTCAACATAAAGCAAAGCAGGAAACGTATACCATACTACAACTGGATCATCACATGGGTCTTTGTAGGAGGAAGTACAGTTTTTCGCCAAATATTTATTGCTGACCACCGGGTAGTAAGGGTCTAATGCTTACCAGCCTCTTACTGACAAAATTTTACACCTAGACCCTGACTCTCAAAGCTTGTCCGTGTTCCTTCTAGGTTTTGACTTTTAGACCCTTACTGTAAACATTTAACGTTCCGTTTTTGTTTATTAATTCGTGTTACTTTTTGAATTGCAGCTAAATTGTAAAACAGTGCAGTTGACGGTCAAAGTTGAGAGTTTAACACAGAGACCCTAGGCTGACCCTTACTAACACTGGCTATTGCCAGTATAATAATAGAAACAAGTCCTTTAATTATCTTCAGTCTACGTCTTGCAGTTGGAGTTTGCTAACTGGCATTGTTGCATAATAACAATGTTTAAAACAATGTAAAACAATCAATCTAGTCGTTTAGAGCTCCGTAACCCCTGAACCACTTGACCAATTAGAAAAGGCTTTATGGAGAGGGCACATCTCCACAGCAATACCTATAAAATGAGCAAAGAACCAGCTTTATAGGACAAATGGTTTGACTTGTAGAGAGGACAGACGAAAGTATCCCCAGAACAACAACAACAACAAGAAGCAGAACAAGAAGTTGTCTATTTGGCCCCTCTCTGTATCTCGGGGTTGGCTCGACCGAATTTCACAATTTTTGGACTGCAAACAGGCTTTAACTAGTCAAGGCTAGATTCCAAATTTGGTTAAAAGATGTTTACTTTTGACGGAGTTATAAGCTCTCAAAGTTGAGAGTTTAACACAGCGATCCTAGGTCGACCCTTACTAACACTGGCTATCGCCAGTGTTAATTAACAAATGGTGGTGGTAGTGAGTGGCGTGCACGAAATGGGGGCATTGCCCTTGCCGTTTTCGCAAAATGCCCGTTGTGTACAAAAAAAAATGTCGATTTGCTGGTTCGGCGGGGGTGCATGAAATAGGCCTAAAATACATAAAAAGACAAATATGCCGTTTTACTTAAAGTTGGCCCTCACCCCTCCGGGCGGGGGGGGGCCTGTGCACGCTACTGGCTGAGATTATCATTGCATCCATCCCCTTAACGCTAAAAAAAAGGGTAACAAGTCATTCTGCTGAAAAAAGGAAACGTATTTACATAGAGAGTTGACTTAGATGTCGCATCTTACGTCTTCCAAGCCTACGCAGGGCCCTGACGGTAGTTGCGGTTACTAACACCTCTGATAATGCTTTGCTTTCGAAGCAGCACGGAGACAAAAAGCATTATTAGAGGCATTAGTAGCCACATCTACCGCTAGGGTCCTGCGTAGGCTTGGAAGAGGTAAGATGCCATTGCCAGATAACTTTCTAATCTACAATATTTATCGGCACGTGCTGAAAACGGCTTGGCAACGCCCTTGACAACGCAAGCGTTATGACGTCAGCCGGAAGCGAGACGTCATTCTGTAAGGTAGCAGTGTAATCGGTTCGGATTGTCTAGTTAATGAAAGGGCTCTTAAATTTCGTTTAACTATTAATAGACCGTCTCGCACGTCACACGTTTCCTTAGGAGTTAGGGTCAAGCTTGGGTTGGGGGGGGGGGAGGGGGGAATCGAGGAATTACGAAGCACCCACGACGTAACCTCATCAGATTTTTCACCCGCCCTAATTTAAGCCTAACGATAAACTCCTAACATGCTTAAACTCTTCGGCGACACGAGAGACGAAAATAAAAGACAAGAGCTCGAGTCTTTCAAACTTGGATCAAGGAACGGGGCGCCGCCACGCCACGACCGTGGTAACTTAGTTGGTTGTCTGGCTGGGGCTGCTGGCTTAGTTGTCAGGAGCACCGCCAGAGGTCGCGTCCGGAAGGTCTAGCTCGGACTCATCGGATTGGCTCCCGTGGACACGAGTAATTAGTAGCCAATTAGCGTCCCTCGGATTAGACGCCTGGAGGGAGGTCACCTTGTCGTGGGAGGGATAGTGGACTGGGGGAGTTGGGAGGGGGGGGGGCCCCCAGTAGGCGGGGGAGGGGCGTTGTGGGGGGTTCAGCAAGGAAAGAGCAATGGCGGCCAACTAATAGACCACCCGCTGCCGATATCACGAGCAAAGGGAGACCATTAAGTTTGTGCGTGCTGCACGCGACCAAAGAGCGGAAGGATGTTAAAGAGAAACGGGTGGGGGGGGGGGAGGGGGATGGCAGGAAGATTCTGCTAATATGGTCTCTTTCTCTCTCTCTTCCCCCCACCCCCTCCCCTCCACTCCTTGCCGGAAAGACATGGAGGTCAATAGAGATGGAAATAAGAGATCAGTAGTCTCTGTCAGCAGGCGTTGCTGAGGCCGACAGACTTTAAGGTCGAGCTCACCAGTATACGAACAACTTCGCAAGTTTTAAGGTTGAAACCAAACACGGTTTTGGCGGTCGCTGTGTATTCGGCTACATCGACAAATATTTTGTTTTCCACGACTACGCTTTTCGCTCCATGGCTTCGTCAAATATTTTGTTTTCCAAGGGAAGGTTTTCGAAACCTTCGCAAGCAGCATTCCTTCCGGAGCTTGGCCGCCGTCAATAACTGCAGCGTGGCGCCAGCCAACTTCCGGTTCTCGTCTGCATGAGAATCGCGAGAGGCCAACCCTGCGATATATTTATTTATTTATTTTATTTACAAAATTTTTATTGTAGTAAGCCCCTATATAACGAGCATGACAGCAATTTTAGATTAAAACATCGATTTTAAAAGCCGAAGAAATAATGGTGGCGCCTGTTGTACTCCTTTATCGCGTCTGCTCTCGGCCGACTGAGATTCGTAAGATACACATCCCATAATTTATCATTTCTGTCGCAGTTGTGCTACGTAGGCAATGTATATATTGCGTAGGTTGCCACAAATATGAAAACGCTGTATATCGTAAAAACGATGCACACATTAATTTATAAAATCGAATAGTTATTGGAAAATTAGTTCAAACTTTTTGCCTGTGCTAGGATACATTTTGCAAAGGGTATCACAGTTTAACTGTAGCTGTGCGTGTTTTACCCTACTCGCTCGTCGGACTTGAGTTTCTGCAACGTTTTGCACTCCATGACAATCATTACGGCGGCTGCCATCCCATAATATCGAAACGGAAGTATCACATTTGCCTGCGTCTTAAATCGTGAATCTGCTTGCCCGGTAAACGCAGTTTACCATAATATATAGTCCTTGATGTCAACCCGTCAAGAACGCAAGGCCAGCTGAGATTGAAGCTCGCTTCACTCACTGACGTAGCTTCAATCTCAGCCGGCCTTGCAATAAGGACGGATGTTTCTTATAGTACAGTTCACGCTTCCCACCGTTGCGACGATGCGAGAAGCAAGCCCGCGAGCGCACTATACCAGTCCCTGGTTTGTATCTATCATTCATTCTGTGGTTTGATAGCCACGATACTCAACCGCCGAACTGTGCTAGCTCCTGTTCCCGGGGAACCCCCACATAGCTCACGGTACTTTTTTTGAAGGATGGGAACAAAATCGTATCAGTCGGTTGAGGATTAAAACTCGTAAAAGCTCCTCACGATGTTTGGCTTTCCTGCAGTACAGCCAGAAAAGCACTCCATGGCGCGAGAAGTATTACATCACACATGGGCGTTCGGTGAGCTATCGCGTACACAGAGCGGGATTATCAAGGTGGCTACTCGGTAATTTTTTTCGACCAAATTACACCAAAATATCAGCAGTGTGTCAGCTTTGGACCGATTTTGACATTCCAATGCACCAAGACCTCGAGAAGACCTTTCTATTGATGAAACATCCAAACCAATAAGTTAAAACAATGAGAACTTACTTAGTGAAAACGAATAAACACTTTTATTATTATTATTATTAATAAAGCTTATAAACAATGGTGTAGCCAATATAAAATTTTTAGTTTTATTTTTCTTATTTTTAGAAATGAGTGCACAACATCAACAATTTTTTGGGGGGTGTGCATGGAGATGGCGGGAGGGGCGGGTGGGGGATGGCTTAAAAAAACATAACAGGCTTCCCGGTACCAATCTAACCATTGGCTTATATACTATCACAGTACGTGACAGATATGTAAGCTGCCTTAAGGTAGTCTCATGTTTTTCTATGGGGAAAATGTGACAACTTCAGGTACGATTATAAAAAAATCTGACATACCAACAGCTTTAAAACTTAGTGGGGTTGTAAAACACATCATTGTGTAGAGATTTGAGTAGAATTATTTAAGTTATGCTAATAGTTTTGGAGAAATAAAATTTTTACATTTGTATGTTTAATTAATAACGCTATTAATATGTATTATAAATTCTAAAAAACTGAGTTTTCCATGGAAAACCATAATTCTAGTTGGTGATGTACAGAACTACCTAAGGAAGCTCCCTGCAAAAAATCAAGAATTTCTCTGCAGTAGTTTTGTGGAAAAAAGTGCCTGAAGTTAAAAAAAAACCTAATTTTGGGCTACGTACATTTAAAAATATTTAATAATATTGCCACTGGTACATATCAGCCTATAAAAACCAATATTTTTTGTAAAGCTAGTGGATTAAACAACATAAAACGTTCAAATTTATGAAGTAGATACTTCAAACTAATTTTTAAAATTAAAAAAAAAATTGTTTTTCTTCCCCCTCCCCACTACTAAGTTACCTTAAGCTCCATGATTTAACGGTGCGCTACCACTTTCACACTCTATCTAGGCTACACCTAACTGCCAGAACATACTCGAACGAAGAAATTTTTGACCGAGCAGGCCCCGAACCGCAGTTCTAGCATGTATTGAGTGCAAGCCGGCAGATACCAAGCGCTGAAAACAGTTCCAGATGGAATCAAATCGATGGCGCTGTCGGCTGAAGCTTTTTCCGTTGTTTGTACACGACAAGACATTCGTTCTGCGCATGCGCAACGTGAACTTACCGAGCACGGCAGCTATTGCTTCCACATATATCGGTATATGATGCTGCCTAACATAACACAGACAAGCTATTTTAGGCCCAGCCAAGGTTACTAGCGCCACGAAACTGCGTTGTCGGACTCACTGCTAAGCGACGGAGGCATGGTCGGCCATGTAGCCATCTGGTAGAGTACTTTTTGGGGACAACTAGTGGCAATTTCAAAATTATTTTTATTTTACGTACCTTTACGTGACAAATTATTATTAGCTTTAAAATCAATTTTAGATATCCCTGTCATATTTCCTCGCAGGAAGTTTCAAAAGTCAGATGTGTCATTTTTCTTCCTGCTCATTTCTGTACTGTATCTAACGCCCTCGAGTAGCAAAAAGTGGAAAAAGTGTGCACACTGAAAAAAAAAAAAAAAGTTACAAATTTCTACGTATATCTATTGTAATAACTAAGCCATCTAGTGTTGCCGATACGCAAAATTGGAGGGTTAGGATTCTGCTAAGCCTAACTTGGGTCTCATTTCATCCAGCTGCAATACATGAGGCACTGAAGTCCGAGGAAGGGTTGAGGAGAGGTCTCTTCGCCCTCCCCCCCCCCCCCCAGATGGCCGTTCAGCGTTCCTCATGCAATTCAAGTGGTTGCACGAGGAGAAAGCCGAAGAAGGAATGGACGATGGACGAGAGAGAAGGAACAAACGCGTTCGTTGTAGCACGCTCGCGCGCGCGTCGCCAGGGAACCATTGGCCAGCACAGACGCGGGCCTGTCCAGATTTCCCTAGGGAGAAACGTCACCCGCTTTTCCCCCGCTCCCGTACTCTGGCTTTCAATGCTGTGTTATTATACCTGGAGGGAGATGGAAAAGGAGGAAAACGGTTCCCTCATAGTTAGCGATCCCTAAAACCTGACCCGTTCGATTTGGAAATGCGATGTCACTGCAGCGCCTTATTAACGATTTATTTAACCCAGACGGGTAAATTAACCGTTGCAGCACTGATTTTACTAACTGGAATGCTGATATCACACGAAAATTGCATTTAACCTTTATCCATCCGAAATTCGAAGTGTCCACAGGGATGGTGTCCATATTATGAAACTTATTTTTTAAAACAAATTCTTCGAGGCTTAAGTCAACCGAAACAGTTTCATGCTTGTTTCGCTGAACCGGCTCAATTTGGAACATTATTACTAGCCTTTTTTGAGAGAAGAACTATCTGGTAAAGGGAGGCGCAAACCCAGGGATTTGAACCCGAGAAACCTCCGATCATCGTAGGGGCCGAAAGATTGTCCAGAATTGGCCAGAATAAGTTTCCGTAGCTGTTGAAGGAGCATGTAACCTCTCACGTTACTCCGGCCGGCAGTCCCGATGAAGACTTTGCCAAGGTCCCCTTTCCAGCGGTTCGACCAGATCCGCATACCTCCAGAAACCCGGCCTAGCTGTGTCACTGCTTAGCCACGATGACCGGTGACAAACTGACAAACATAAACTCTAAGAAAGTTCAGAGAATGGTTAGTCGTCAGTGCAACGTCGTTATGAAGATTGGCTTAAACATTTGGGACTTCTTAGTATGCAGGAACGTAGAATAAGAGGAGATCTTATTTTAACATAACCAAATATTAAGTAAATCCATTGATTTGCCCAGTAAAAACCTTTTTTGAACTCTCCACTGTCGGTTTTACTCGTGGTCATGCAAAGACCACGAGCCGGCTTTCAGAACTGATATTGGCAAATCATTAGCATAATTAGCCGGCTTTCAGAACTGACATTGGCAAATCATTAGCCGGCTTTCAGAACTGACATTGGCGAATCATTAGCATCA
>JAHWFP010208341.1:8050-21452 GCA_023313725.1 Lithobius niger | reverse complement strand
ATCATTAGCATCATTAGCCGGCTTTCAGAACTGACATTGGCAAATCAGTAGGTGGAATGTCTTGTCTGTGGTGAATACTACAACACTCAGCAGCTGGAAGAGGCGCTATGACAAACTCTAAACCCTCACTGATGTTTTAAGCATGTCCTTTTTGCCAGTTTTGTTCATTTATTATCTACATCATTAAAAAACATATGATGTGCGTGGGTTTGTGTTTGTACTTCTACACCTCTCGAATCGAGGCACCAACAAAGATGGGAGTAGGACCAAACGAAAGATGATTGCGCTTAAATTCGGTTAACCTACATTTTCATCGCTTGATATGAAAATCACGGCTAGATGTTACTATTGTTGATTCTCGCGGTTTTTTCGGTTTTTTTTTTCAAACCTGTTGATGCCTTAACAGTTGACGGCTGTCTGTGTCGGTTCCTCTGGGCAGGCAGGGTAAGGCAGAGCCTGCAGTGCCCTAAATTTTAAACCAGTCCTGAAGTCTTTGTTTATGCTATCATAATCTGTTATTTAATAGGTTCATTATCTACCTTTTTTTTGAGGAGGGGGGGGGGGGGCCCAATTAATTTCATAGTTCTTTTTAACTCGTATTCGTCTGCTCTTACTTTTCATGTAATGCTATCTACGCTTTCACGAAAGCTGGAATTGTTTGGAAACTAACGGTAAGCTTCTCTGCCATGCACGCCGCTAACCTGAGAGCAAACAGCGAAGCTGGTTGAGAACTGCCTATACGTCGTAAATGTCTAGCAGAAAAGCCAACCTGCTTGCCGACTGCTGAGTGCATTACTAAACAGCCAACCAGCCAGCAGCGTACACGATAGTTTTAGTCGAAAAAAAAATTGAATTTTAGTGATTTTCCTGTAACTTAACTATCGTTAATTTGAACGTCAACTTATTTAAAGTGAATGGTAAGTATATGTTACCATGTCTTAGAAAAAAAATCAAATCTTTTTTAAGTAAGTAAACATCCACTCTCACTCACTTCTCCCAACATACACACCGACGGCTGCGAGAACCGGATAGACTGAGGTGCAACTTCCGGCCGTATGGTGGTACGGGACTGAGGGGTCCGGCAAACCCGGAAAAGCGTACGAGATCGGCAAATCCGAAATCAGTACATTAGATTTGCAGATTTGCAGGGTTTTGCACGGACTTTCGCAGATTTGCGGGGTTGTGCAGATTTGCCTGGATTTACGCGGATTTTGCAAGGTTTGTACGGATAGCAAGATTTGCACAGATTTGTAAGATTTATATAGATTTGCAAGATTTGTTCGGATATATGCAAGATTTCGCTTGGATTTGCATATTTCATGAAGATTTACAGACTTGCAAATTTCATTTAGATTTGCTGATTTGCAGTGATTTGTGTGGATTTGCAGGTTTTACTAGCTTTGCAAGCAGATATGCAGATTTCGTGCCGATTTGCTATGATTTACAGCTATTTGCAGCTTTGCAACGATTTCACTTGGATTTGCAGATTTCAAGCAGATGGCAAGCACATTAGAAAATTGTGTTGATTTGTTCCGATTTGCAGCTTTGCATTGATTTGCATATTTCACTTGGATTTGCAGATTTCACATAGACTACAAATCCGAAATCAGACAGCTTACCTCGGATCTCGGACCCCTCGGACCCCTCGTACGAGACATTCTTTCGTCTGGGTGACTTGACTCAGCTTCACTGTAGTCACCGGATGGTACGACGGGTGTTAGTTTATACTCGCCTACTGTTTTCTGCCCAATTTTTTCCACTTCTCGACCCACAAACTCGCGTTCTCGCTTTGCTTATTTTTTAGTATTCTCCAGCCGAATTATGTCTTTTCCGTTCATCACCAAACAACTACTTTTATTTACCGATTTTTAGCGATGTGGCCAAGTAACAGTGACGCGATGCTCGCATTAGCTTGCAGTACGAATACAGCAGTAAGGTTTCACGTGGACTAAACACGGCAGCAGCGTTGTGGCACATGAAACCTTGTTTATTCGTGTTTCATTCCTGGTTTTGACTTTGGTTCAGTTAAACCTGGCCCTAATTACAATAGCAATTAAACGCGTTCGTGTTTGCGGATTTCCACAATTAATTTTGTTTTCATTTCTTCCTAAAACGACTGAGATGGAAGCTAAATTTCATCTTATATGACACTAAGCAGTTGTACCCGACCTCGCCCGGATTTTGTTTGGCCCGTGGTTGTTTCCCAGTTTTCGGTCGGTGTGGCCTAAACGTTGAACGCGACAGGCAATTTCGCTTGTTGGAGTACTCCCCTTTTCGTCCCATCCTGTACGCGCCCTCTCCCCTCCTCCTTTCTTCCTATCTTACCCAAAAAACTTACCTTGTAGGTTCAGTTATTGCGAAATCATATGATTAATGGTAACAGACGTATTGCCCCCCCCCCCCCCTCCCGCGGTTTTGTTTCGCCCGTGGTTGTTTCCCAGTTTTCGGTCAGTAACAAACGCATTGCCCTGCCACCTACCCCCACACCCTCCCAATCTCTTTTTTTTTCTAAAGAGCAGGGCTAACAGACGCACTGCCCCACACACGGGCATTTGCCGTTCAGGCCCTCCTCCCCAGTCCCAGTTTATCGCTTTGGCTTGAGTAGTCCGTACCGTGTGAAAAGTAACTGTTCTTCGTGCAAGACGTCATGCCTCTGAGATGACCGCGCAGAGCTATAGTTAGTCGAGGCAACAATGTGCCAATTTCAACTTCTTTTCAAGGCAACAACATACCAGTTTCAGCTTCTAGCCGAAGAATTGCTGACACACTCGCTAGTTTTCATTGCAGGGGTTGCTTTTTCGGGGGTCGTCGTCGTTGTTTTCGTTTTTGCTGCGAGAGTTTGGTTTATAATGTAAGAAGATACGCATGCCAAAGACGAGTCTGGGTTTACGTGGTGCTAGCTAGTTTAACCAGGGCAAATTGACGAGCTAGTCTGGATCGAATCACTTGTCGAGTGCCTCGCATCAGTTCGAGTGTGTTTGGAGGGGGAGGGTGGGGGGGACGAATCCGGATCTTTGCACCGGAACGAAAATGCGAAAGTGAAAGGACGAGTCTAAGAAAATTAAGGTAGACCTAGTTGAAGCCAGTTCTACGCACGGGTGGTGCTGAATGCACCGTTGGCAACACTGGTAGTGGTTAGGTATGGTAGCTCAGTTCCGTGTTCAAATACAGCAGTTAAGCCTACATCGCTGTTTGCCGTTTTTCACTGGCCGTAGCTGTAACATGATTATGTTGCTTTAGCTGAGCCTGCTTGAATCGGATTGGATAGGCTGTAGGAAACTTTGTTGCGTTTGTGTTTTATAATTATAATAGAAGAATTTTGCAAATACAGTAGCAACTTAATAGCCATTACCAGTAGTTGACTCAGGCATGAAAGCCTTCCTCGTTTCAGCTGAATTCCTTGTTTTTCCTTCCTCGTTTTAGCTGTTTTCCTCGTTTTTTTTAGCTTTGTAAACCTTCTAAAATGCATTAAAGGCATTAAATGTACAAATTTGATGTTTTTCCTCCTATTTCCTCGTTTTCAACAAAAGTGACTTTCATGCCTGTTTGACTGCAAGATGCTCCCACAGTCATGAGCAGTTACCTGAAAAGTGCACCACGATCAATAACAGTTACCTGAAAGGTGCACCACGATCAATAGCAGTTACCTGCAAGGTGCACCACGATTAATTGCAGTTACCTGTAGGGTGCACCACGATTAATAGCAGTTATCTACAGATCATACCACAAATGAAAGCTATCATCTGCAAGCATACCATGATCAATAGCAGGTATCTGCAAGGCACACCACTATTAGTATCATTTAAGAGCAAGACGTACTACAATCAATAGAACTCATTTGCGGGGCCCACCACAACGTAGCAGTTTCCTGCAGGGCACACCGTAATCACTACTAGTTAGCTGCAAGATGCACCATACCCAGTTCAAGTTTCTGCAAGGTGCACCACAGCCAATAGCGCATAACTTCTTCTTTAATGTTTACGGACGGATAATGTAATATTTAGTTCGACATTTCTGAAACCTCTCCGGTAAGGAAAGCAAGGCAACAGCCAACGACGAAGTAGGCCGTGTCTGTCTTCCGTTGCCGCTTAATATTTAACCGAACCGGTAATCGAGTTCAGGGTCTGCTTCGTGCACTCCAGTTGTCCCATGTCCAAAAATAAAAGAGGAATAAAGAAAAAAAAAAGGCAAAAGTTGCATGATTTGATTTCAGAGTAGCATAACAGAATGGCATGGAGAAGCCTTCACGATGCATGTTTTGACGATGCTGGCTGTGCGACTATATTGAAATTGGAAAATTGCATGTTGGATGACAGAGAGCATGCTGCAGTGGATGCTCGGACATTTCAGATCTCCGTAAAATTGTATTTGGATTTGGCTGAAATGACTCCGACTGTGATTTTTATACTAAACTGATTCGTACTGTAATTGTGCTGAAATTATTATTATTATTTCCACTTCGTTAAAGCGCGCGGAAATATCAAGTACTATTTTTTAAGTGTATAATTGCTGTCTTCCCCGTTGTTGCCGTTATCACAGGTTAGATAAGTAACCATGGTTCGAATTTCACCGGGCAGAGAACGAGTGGCGCGCGGGTAATGACTTTCATCGCGCGACGCAGAAATGCCAATCCTCCTCCCCTCAGGCTATTAGGAGCCCTCCATCATACGTTTTTGAACACCCTTCCCTCCAAACAAAAAAAAAACTTAAAAGTCAGTAATTTTCACAGGTGGGGGGGGGGCGTAACAGGAAAGTTGAAGACGAAATTGAAAGAAAGGCATATAAAGTAATGTTTTAATGTTTTATTTTTTTGGCTACTCTCAACTTTGGTGGAGGTAGTTCCTCATACAACCCCCCCCCCCCACCCACCGCTGTTGACATTCCTGGCGCTACGACAAAATACAAATAAATACGGATGCAAACCTATTTACGTTGCCTTTTGGACTTATATGTCAGACTGCCTGAGCGGGGAATCGAACCCACGACCTTTGAAATCAAAGGCAGAGGTACTACCGCTGAGCCATACTGACACGGCCTTGTTTGGCTCAGCGATAGGACCTCTGCCTCTGATTTTAAAGGTCGTGGGTTCGATTCCCCGCTCAGGCAGTCTGACATGTAAGTCCAAAAGGCAACGTAAATAGGTTTGCATCCGTATTTATTTAACCCATCTTGAGCCATTGGCTTTTCCGTCCTGTATACGAGAAAATGCGGCAGGCGTATCTCTAAAAAAGGGCTTGGTAAAATTTGAAGTATAGGTACCAAGGGAAAAAAAAAAGTCACAGTTTTGAAGAGATTCTTGTAACATCATACTCTTGCAAACGAACCTAACACTGTCCATGTTAGAAATGTCCATTATCGCTGTCCTAATTTTTTTATTTTTTGGGGTTCCAAACGTTAGGGCGGTCCGTGGCGCCCTCTGACGACAACGAGCCAAAGCTGGTGTGGCATCGCCATTCACGGCGGCGAAAATCTCCTTAAATCTGATCGTTAAGCGTGATTACGATGGGATGTCTTACAGCCGCAACTGATTTACGGGGCCTTATGCAAATGAGATAAGCCGGATCGGTGGGAATTTGGGTGCGTCTTATTACGTAAAACGGCCGCAAATTCGCACCTGAGCTAGATTAAGTGCAAATCAGTCCCATCTCTCTCCCCCGTTCTTTTCCTGCCTTTCCCCTTCATCCTATCCATTAAACATTGTTCTTTGTAGTTCTCCAAAGTGCCGTCAACGAATTGGTTCTTTGGTGTGATGGCGCTGCGCACGAGAGTGCAAATAGCGACATCCTAACCGTGTATTGATCCGTTCTGGAAGAGTTGTTTGTGGTTCTCGTTAAAGCCGTCACGGTTTTAATTCTTCTCCGTAGCGGCGCTGGTGTAATGACTTGGAGGTAGGTAGGCATAAGACTTTTTGGTGGGGAAATTGCTATCATTTTAATATTAGAAAAAAACTGACATTTGCTGAACATTATTACCGAAGAACGTCGGAGATCAATTACGTGACTCTGAAACTCTGTCCAGACGATTTTTAAACTTCGATCGGGGTCGAACTTTGTGCGAACTGAGGTCTTATTTTTATCCTTTTGTGAACAAAGGAACATTGGAATTCGTTATTAAAGGAGGGGTTGCCACCAAATGACAGGCTGTAGCATCTACAATAGGGCAGTGACACAACGTAGTATTATTGTGTATAACTTTATGGTGGAGCCAGTCACTGGGTTATCTGCAAGGAGCACTGGAGGGCGAAAAGAAGGTCGTCTTAGTGCAGCCAATGCTATTAGACTGGATTTCTTAAGCCTATAACGCGCGATTTTTGTTGCGGAGAAAACAACGTTCTTTTAAGCCTAAGAAATCCGCTCTCAAAGCACTGTCTTGACTAGAAGTGCCGTTGTTTTCCGTTACATTTTAATCTAGTGCACCTTGTAGCTATTACCTCCAAATGGTGTCTCGTAGCCAATATGACGTCATTTGACGCTGCTCTATAGCCGTTTACCGCTATCTAGTTCTGTCTAACCCTTATATACTTTCAACAAGCCAAGGGACACACGAATAAATTTCTCTTTATGAAACAACCAAGCCACGTGCCTCCTTAATTATTGAGTGTAAAGTTGGTGCGTCCAAGTGCACCAAGGAGCAAGCGGTAAAGTTAAGCCTAATGACATCACGGGCGCTTTTTTATACATATCGACCGTTTTGAAACCTAGATTTTGAACAGCTAGATTGGCACCATTTAGTGATAGTGATCGTTAACCTTGACCGCTTGCACCATGGTGCACGTGTCGCACCAACTTTACACTCAATAATTAAGGAGGCACGTGGCTTGTTTGTTTTGTAAAAAGAAATTTCTTCGCGCATTCCTTCGCTTGTTGAAATTAAGTGCAACATAGAACTAAATAATGGAGACGGCGCTAGATGCTGTAGCCTGTCATTCGGCGAGTAGGAACCTTTAATAGAGAGGCAGCCAAAACTCCATCTTAGCTACAGAGCTCGGAATCTGGAGTCCCTGAGCTAGCTGAAAGGGGCACGTAAAGTTAAAAAAAAAAAACGGCTCCTTTAGTGAAGCTAATGCGATGAGAACGGCTTTCTTAGGCCTAAATAACTTGTTTTGTCCAAATTCCTTCTGCTTCAAAACGTATATTAAGTTGTGAATCGCTAAAAAAAATGATTCTATGGATGAAAATTGGAACAGTTGCCTGCCTACATATAAAATGGCTTGACAAAATACGCTAATGTTTTTACATCATCGTATATCCATCAGTGCCCCTTGCAATTAGCTCAATCAAAAAAATCTAGCCTTTTTAGGTCCAAAGAAACCCATTCTTACAGCATTGGCTTGACAAAATACGCTAAGTTTTTACCTCATCGTATATCCACTCCGGTGCCCCTTGCAGCTACCTGTCAACGACTGGCTCCGGATCCTCAGTGAATAAGGCGTCACTGTTCTATAGGCGAATCGCTATCTGTTGCCTAGCAACTAACCGCGAGCGGCCAACGAAGCCACCCTGACTCCGGCCAAGCAATAACTATTAAATGTGCCAATCTTTAACTCCTAACACTCCAAAACATACATTAAGGTTGTAAATCGGAAAAAGAAGAGGTTCCACTTGTTGCACTGCCAATAAATCCAAAAAAATCGTTTATTTTTAGGCCTAACAACATCGCTCACAGTATTGATGTTAAAAAAAAACGTCGTTGTTTGTATGTCCATTTTATCACCTCCACCGTAGCTCCAAATGCGCACTCCGCAGCGAAATAAAGTGTCAAGAAATTTTAGCAAAAATGAAAAATACCTAATTTTAATTTCTAGAAAATGGAATTAAATTATTTATTTCTGCATGTAGAAGTGCTAACGGTTTTAAGAAGAAGAATTGGTTTGTTGAATCAGACAAACGGTACAAAGCTCCGTGTGTGCCCTCACCCCACAAGAGCTAATGGTCACGTGTGGTGTGTTGGCTACCATAATATAAATTTTAATCGTCTGGATTCCTCACATCTAAACACCCTTTTAAATATGAATTTGTTTCTGATAATGTTTGATTTTATTTTCTGATTGTTTCTGATATTTTGAGATTTTTTTCTGATATTTTCGGTTTCTGATATTTTGAGGTGTTTAGGTTCTGATATGTCTCTGATATTGCTTTTATGGTTAGATATATTAACTTTTTTATTTTTCCTTTTGCTCATTTTCATGATATCATTTGCTATAGTATGTAGGCTAAGTGCCTAACCAAACTGTCTCACTGTTTAAATACGCTATTACTATTGTATTTTCCTTGCACCGTGTGCTTGCACATATTTTTTATGTTGTACTCCGGCACACACATTCTTATTGCGTGCGCGGCGTATCTTGAGTCCTGTAAGTATTTTACGAGCGGCTACGTCTTCCTGGAGGGGGCGGCTTTAATCGACGGCCGCTATTGTTTTTGTAACCATCTTGGATATCAACAAGGCACTCTGCTGCCAAAAACATACAATCGATTATCTGTGTCGTTCTGCGGCGAACTCAAGATAGGCCACGCACACTTTACGTAACTTCAGGCCGTTTGCTGGATAAACGTATTATTATTATTATTAATTACAAGGCCTGATTCACATTATTTGCCCTGTAATGTGAATCAGACTTACAACGTGTATGTAGCCCAAAAGGACAATAAACAGTAGTCAAGTTGTCATTTTATTATTTAAATAAATGTGTAAAGTAGCAACGAATTACATTATTTATGAAATTTGTAACACCTTGGAAGCAAAATCATACCACAGATCAGGTTAACCGACGGAAAACACCCATTTAACATTTATTCAAACTTAAGTCCTTTAACAAAACTCGATAACTCGATTAAAGCCACCCCGGAAGAAACAGGCTAACAAAAAACAAGTTCGTGTTCTGTTTGTTGCTTTAGCGCTTGGAGGTGACGTAGACGGCTGTGGCGAACGATCCCAACGCCAACAAGGTTCTTACCACCTGAAGTTTGCTCCATTTCCCGACCAATTTTCGAACGCGCGTATCCTCATCTTGCCTGGTTTGCAGCTTAATGCTGAAGAGGCTGCTGTTGGTCTTTTTCATGAACATCACCGTGTAAAGCCCCATCGCAGACGCTAAACCAACAGCTGCTAAATACCGGTAGTCCTTGTCGGCGCCAGAGTTGAGGTAGCATTTAACGCCGGCAGCCGTTGTTACCAGAATATTGGCCATGGCAAATTTCGAGCCATTGTTGTAGGTTGCCTGCCAGGCTGGCAAAGGGTCAGACGACGCAACAATGGATGGAACGGACACTAAACTTATCGAGGCACTGAAGCCGGCGAGAAGCCCCGTAGATGTGAGCAAGACTTGTTCGGCCATGTTTGGAATCGTGGGATATCTAAAACAGAGGAATAAGAATAGAAAAATTGTAGCTACTTTGATTGTATAACGTGGTATGTATCATGTACACGGAGAATTGAGTCGAACGTGGGAGATATATAAGGACGCCAGTGCTGTTTAGACGAATGATGCAATGGAGTAAAAAAGCACGGTAACAGATTGTGTGAAGGCAAACCAAGCAGTGCTGCATAAAAATACAAACAACGTTTCGAAAATTTTCAATTTTCGTCTTAAGGTTAGCAATAAAATTAAAGCATGGCAAAAGCCACTAAGTCATCCTACGTTAAAAGCATAAAAACGTGATTAAAAACGGATAAAAACCACCAATTTCTCCCCTCAAAAGGGGCAGAAATGGCAGCCGAAAAGCAACGACCCACCTGCTCCCGTTGGGATGCCACGTCGCAAGGCAAGGTGTATGCAAATCGGGGGTCACGTGTTTCAAAGGTGTGATGCATTCGTTATGTGGGGTTTTACAATTGAAAACTTTCGAAACGTTGTTTGTATTTTTATGTAGCACTGCTTGGTTTGCCTTCATATAATAAGTTTAGAGGAATAACAGCGGCATTAGTTTTCACCAGAAACTTAATTTAAATTTAGTGATGGCATCTCCGACCTCACCCCCCCGGCGGCGCCCACCCCGGGGGGGGGGGGGGGGGGGTACTACTGCTATTTTCGAAATATGTCATTTTTGTAAAAAAAAATTTAATTGCCGTTTTGTGCCGAAATTTGCTAGCACAGCGGTAAATGGGTTGAAGGTACACGGTCTGGGCCGTGCCGCAGCTAGCCTTTTTCAAAGGGGGGGGGCAAGGGTAAAATGTTGGGCCCCATTTATTGGGTTATATTATTTTATTGGGTTTGACGAATTGTCGTACCGAGAAAACAAACACGAACTCGTTCGATGTTTAAGGTAAGGTTTAACTGACCCGAAGTCAAAACAGCAAAGGAACACGAATAAACTTTCCTGTAAGGTTTCATATACCGCAGTGCTCCTGTACTGTTTAGTCCACGTGAAACCTTACGGCTGTATTTAACATTAGACACACAAATAAAATTAAAACCATAGCACTACTTACGAAATCACTTTAAGAATAATTATAATGTATCATAATTATAGGCTACACAATCGCCTACTTTCGTGGCTAAATGTTTCAGCATTTTTCCAGTCGTCTCCTTTCCGTTCTTCCTACTGATGATACAGACACCACTTTTCAAGATTTCAGATTCAAGATTTTAGGACCGGTATTTCGCTCCTATTTTCAACGACATTTTCAGGTATTCAAGGAGCCTCACGAAACCCTGAATAATCTTAAGCCCACTAAACCTGTGGTTTTTAAGATTTTTAAGCGACGTCGTTTAGCCAAATGGAATGCACCAATCTGACCAGTCGTGTTCTAAAGTGAAAAAAAAATGTGAAAGCATGTTAATACAGCATTAAGGACTAAGGTCTCACATGGACTAAACAGTACAGGAACACTGCGGTATATGAAACCTTACAGGAAAGTTTACTTGTGTTTCTTTGATGTTTTGACTTCGGATAAGTTAAACCTTACCTTAAAGACGGGTCTCCACCAAACGAAAATTTGGAATATGTAGCGCCATCTAGCACTATCTAGTTCTATCTAGCGTTTGCTCGCATCAAGCAAATGAATGCACGAAAAAGTACCTTTTAACTCGGACAAACAAGCCACGTGCCTTCTGAATTATTGAGTAAAAATTTGGTAGGTCCTCGTGCACCTGGAAGCAATCTGTGAAGATTAACGATATTAATGCCACCAGACGGCGCCACGGTAGAATATAAAGAAAATACCCTGGCGCCGTCTAGTAGGCATGGGTCGGTTTCATTTTGTTGACTTCGGTTCCGGTTTTCACGCCCATAAAACCGCGGTTTCGGTTTCGCTATCGGTTTTTGCCACCATCCACCCCGACCAGAAATTTCTAATTGTTTTTCTTGTAACTGCTTCAAACTCCTGCGTTCACTTTCAGCAGCATCACAGATATCGCTGTGGGCACCATTTTCCTATAGGTGTAACACGCTATTTACGAATAGCAGGGCGCACCTTGTGTGAACGCACATGGTGCACCTTGCAGTTACATAAGCTGCTTGGCGATCGGTCAACTTCCGTCTACACCGGAACTTGCCCGAGCGCCAACAGCCGGGAACGAGGCTACTCTATTGTTCAAACCAGTTAGAGCCGGCTTCTTACCTGTTAGCGGTTACGCAACGTAATGCCTCAGGCGACTTCTATTGTTCAGGCCTGCGCATAAATACGAGGGCCCGGACCATGGGAAGCCACTTGGTGTGGGGCAGGCAACTCGAAAGGTTGTCTCCCTGGACTCTGCTAGGATTAGACCAAGCTTCTAAACTTGGGTTTAATGCCTAATATGTGTTTCTCAGTGCAAGGACCCCTAGCCTTGCATAAAGGAGTAAATTGGTTTGAGATATTCTTGAACTCAATCGTCTACTCCCTGAGGACGTCACATACGATTTTCTTTTTAATGACTAGGAGCTCTGCTGTCTTTTATACGTAGAAAATGAAAATTATTAAAAAAATTTAAAACAACAAACAAAGTTTTAGATTTTTTGAACGCCGTACGAAAAACCGACACAAAATCCGAATCGGTTTCGGTTTCGGTGTTCACTGAAAACCTAAAATTCGGTTTCGGTTACCGACCCATCCCTACCATCTAGTGGCATTAATATCGTTAATCTTTACTGATTGCTTCCAGGTGCACGAGGACGTACCAAATTTTTACTCAGTAATTCAGAAGGCACGTGGCTTGTTTGTTCTGTTAAAAGATATTTCTTGGTGAATTCGTTTGCTGGCTGGGAGAGAGAAGTAGTAGATAGGGCTAGATGCCGCAGATTTTAATTTGGTGGCGGGTTGCCTTTAAACATTAAACGAGTTCGTTTTTGTTCCCTCTTTTATTGGGTTTGACGAATTGTCGTACCTGACGAGGAAAAACGCGACAAAGAAGCCCATGAAAGTAGGAGATAATACTGCAAATAAAGCATAACGCAAATTATTAATATCATTGGGACGTCGACACAGGGTTCGAAAATATCGTGAAATTTTCAATTATCGAAAAATTCGGATAGTTTTATCAGGGGCTACGTAGAGTTACTATTTTCCCCTTATATACCCCATTTTTTTTAACGTTCCTACTTTTTTCCCGTTTTCTTACTGGGGGAGTGAGGGGTTTACACAATGCAGCAACATAAAGCGGCAACAGGACAAATAAATCGAACCACTGGATCATTCGGCGGTCATTTTGTCCATTCTGGTCGCGTATGCCATTTTTCACCCAAGATCCGACCGCTACGTAACTGTAGTTGACCTTGGTAATTCTCTCCCTAGTGTGTCTTGAAACTAGATATCGCATTTTACCTCTCCCAGGCCTACACGAGGCCCTAGCGGTAGTTGTGGCTACTAACGCCTCTGCTAATGCTTTACGTGCAAAGCAACATGGCGGCAAAGCAATGCGCGAGGTATTAGTAGCCGCAACCACATCCAGGGCCTCACGTAGGGCTGGACGAGGTAAGGTGCGATTATCTAGTTTAATAAGAACAAAATCAATTTTTTGGGTTCTAAAACAGCCTTTCGCGTAGCCTAGGTCCAGATTGTAGGGCAATATAGGAGGTATAAAGATCAGTGGTACTGCAGTATAATCGCGCTACATGACAAGAAATCTTTTTTTAGATTAGAATTGTCTAAGCGTTGATGTGATCTTTGTCCCCTCAAGGTTATCGGAAGTAATTTATACGCCTACGTTACACGTAAGTCTAGAATAAACAGCGGCTGTCTATAAAATGAGGTCACATAGAAGAGGGGAGGAAAGGGGTAGAGGGGGGCAGTAGCAGTTTTTGGTTTGACAGTTTGCGAATTGTTTTTCTAAAACATTTGGCTTAATTATTGCTTAAAAATATTTGGCCCGAATAACTTTTCCGAATTTTAAAACCAGCCTAAATAAAGTTTTGCCGAATTATGTCCCTTAGGTTGAGGGGCGACGTTTGTAACATTATTTTCTGGGGGGGGGGGGGGGGGG
>JAHWFP010208340.1:26201-45777 GCA_023313725.1 Lithobius niger | reverse complement strand
GGCCATACGGGGACGCTTCTTCGACCTCTTCCTTCTTCCTTGAACCGCCCATTCTTCCTGACTTCGACACTGAACCAGCGAGCTCTGACCAGGTACCTCGTTCCGAACCTCTGGAACAGATTGGACCACAGGTTCGGCATCCACCGTGGCTCCCTCATCCTTCCGCTCGGTGCCCCCGCCACTCGGGTGCACTTCTGGTGCCAAGAGATACTCTGCGCCATCATCTGCGGGGAAGAGGGAATCCAGAAGAACCCTTCACTAAGCAAGGAATAACAATGCTGTCAACGATGTCATCTTTATCGCATTGTCGACCTTTCTGAGCAAAAGAACGTCAGCACCATTCATCCTTTGTTGTGTGCGTGCTATACTATTGTTGTCGGACTGAGATCGTGTAATTGGGTGATAAATAGGTTATCAGCCTCTTTCCTCGGAGAGATATAACAATGTCGAGCCAGATGACGACATTGTTATATCTCATTCCTCGGAAAGGTGGCTGATAACCTTTACTCTCTGTGGTTTGCGATTGATGCGCAGTATAAGATTACATTGGAGTGTCTTCAAAGCGAATGGGATGTTTACCGATTTCTTGCATTCGTAATGGAAGAAAAGGTGGCGTCTTCATAGCGGAGCTATGCTCCAACAATTATTAGAGCTGTGTTAAGCTTACTTGTTTACTACTGGAATCAAGCGTTTTTGTAAACTGTAAAACTATACTTTTGCCAATATTTCGGTTTAGTGCTACATACAGCAAAAGGATTCCCATCTTAGCTTTAATGATAATGATATCACACCGAATCTCAAAGTCGTACCCTTCCCTTCTCCGCAGAAACGACCAGGCACTGGAACGTGTCAAATGGCGGTTGCTACAGCGACGAGGCAAAAGAAAAAAAAAACACTAACTGGCATTGAGTCTCATTAAGTCCATTATCTAAGTCCAGTGTCACACTAAGACGTTTATGGGCTAAGATGAACGACGCAAGAAACGGAGCCAGCTTCTTCCGATTTTAACAGGGAATTAGTTTACTCCCATCCTACAGCGCTCTGTGGGAGATCTAGACCCACGCTAGTGTGTCGCCCAGGGCAACCGTCATCGCATTCAGTAGTTAACCCGCCAGCGCGACGCCACAGTAAGACTTTGGAGGTGGGTAAAAATAATCCACCCAAAACCAAAACTGGTATACAAGAAGCTGCCAAGTTTCCCCAAAAGGGTCGGCCTTTGAAAGTAGTGATATCATCCAACCAGGGAAAGGCCGCCCAGGTTAATCCTATTAGCCAAGTTAATCGCACCGACTAATAGTTCGAAAGTGAAATGAAAACTAGAATATTGCTACTCGCGGTAGTGATCTTCAAGTTTTCATTTAACTTCCAAAGTATTATTCGGTGCGATTAACTTGGCTTTTAGGATTAACCCTTGAAGGCCTTTCCTTGGTTGGATGATATCACTACTTTCAAAGGCCGACCCTTTTGGGGAAACTTGCAGCTTCTCTTATACCAGTTTTGGTTTTGGGTGGATAATCACAACTTTCATACGGCTGTGAATCATAAAAGGTCACACGTTCCTATCGTTACTGCTACCTTTTTTTCTGAAGGAATTTTATGTCTGTAAATTTTCCTATTCACAATTTTCACATTTGACATTGCCCAATTAGCTGTTACATCACCCAAATTGACACGGTTTGGTTTATTGTATGTGCATGCTTCACATGCTTAAGTTTGTTCAATCCCAATTTTGTTGAAATCTAGAGCAATGGCCCACTTGACAAAAATGAATCTGTCTGAAAACGTCTTTGAACTGGCTTTCAGTCTGACCCTCAATACCGATGCAAGTGTGTAACTGAGAAATGGCTACCTGGCGAGCTATTTGTTAATTTGTCTGGGACCACTGTTTTAGCCTAGCGAAGTACCGGAATGTTAACATAAAAAAAAAGGTTGCGACTGCAGTACACACGAACTCCACACGTTTTCGGTAATGTAACCTTGGGATGTCCCGAGAGTGGCGTGGGTGGACGCGTACGCACGAAAATAATGTTGTAACTGTAGCTAACGGCGCCTTTTCCCCTTTTCAATTCCTAGATACAGCACCGTAGAATCTTTGAGCAATATAAAGAAAATAGCGGTAAATTTAAAAAAAAAGGAAAGAATACTTCGCAGCAGCGCCGCAAATTTTCATAACTAAGACGAGATCACGTGACCCACATCCGCCTATTGGACGACGGAGAATCTGGGACGTGGATGCTGTGTTTAGAATATGGGCAACGCTATCGAAATGGTGAACCAGTGTCTTTAAGCCCTAAGGGATGTTTTTAAAGTCAGCGGCTTGCTTGGAAGCGATGCAAGCTTTCCCGTTTTTTAATTCAAGCCGCTTGCCGCTGAGATACTTTTCCGTCTTTTTGGCGAGCCAAGTAAGCGAGGAAAAAGGGTGCCGAGTTTGCTGAGCTTATGCAGCTAATATGGGGCACGATATGCGCACGCGCCATTGCCTCAGAGCAACAATCGGCAACAATCGTCATACATGCGATTAATCTACATGATTGCGTGATAAGTACGATATTGATAGCTGCCAGCAGTTCAATTGCTTAGTTTTTACTCTCATCATCTTAAACGCTACTAACAATGCGATAAAACAGAGAAAAGAGATATAATAACTGATTTTGCTACTGTCGGCCATGTTTGTGCTTAGTAAGCTTCAAATAACGTCGTTTTTAATCTCAGTTTAAAATGGGAAAAGCGAAGGAAGCCGAGACCAAGCAAACTCAGCGCTCAGCAAGCAAGCCGCTGACTTTTAAAACATCCCTCTAACCAACAGAAGAGAGTTTCGTGCGTTATAGCGCCTACAAGGTCAAAATTGCTGCAATCGTATGGTTGGCGTTGCGTTTAGAGACCGATATTGACGTTTTTGGTGCACCATCCTGCGACGCCATGCAGCCGCTAGCAGCCAGTCGGGTTTGGGCTTTAAGCCATCTCCAAACTGACGACAATTTCGTGCAAAGCGATGCGTTACTACGTGCATACGTGGTCAAAATTGCTTTTATTGCCTTTATCGCGCGATTATGGTGTCTTTGGTAGACCATCATACGACGCCATGCAACCACGATCAGCCAATCTGTTCAAGTCTTGTCGGCGACGTCTGTTATTGTCGTGGTATGCCTGTCCTCGGCTCTGAGATCTGCGACCACTGCATCGACCATTTTTGCGATTCCGAACTAGTTGGCTACCGATAATATAGATGATACCGATAACGATGTCAATTTCGGTCCATTCCTACAATTTCGAACTGTCATTAGGAATCAGAACGATGCGTGACCATTCTCTGACAATCGTTCTTTCAACGAACGTTATTTTCAAATTAGGTATCCAACTCGTGATTTGACAATAAATAAATAAATAAATAAATAAATAAATATCCTTGATTAAAAAACAAACTAACTTTCAAGCCATCAAGGGCTAGGCACGTGGCATAGAATTTATCTGGATTATTCTGGATTATTTTTCCCCCACATGAGAAGGGCTCCCGGATGGCGCCCTTACATAATTAGATGTTAGTGTAGTAGCTTAGCGATTTTAATAGGACATGCCGGAAAAACGCATGAATTTTTGTGTGCGGCTTGATTAGTGTATGGGTAATAAGAAAATGGGCTGCCCCAAGCAATCTAAACGTATATTGGACTGGAACAGGACTTGTATACCAAAATATGTAAATAATAACAAAACTGTATGCATTGAAGCACTTCTAACGATTATTAATAAACCGATAAATATAAACATAATTTATGACAAATAATGTTCTATGACAAAATGTCGAAAATCCCACCGGAAGTGGATATACGGCTTACTTCCACTACATAGTTTGTATCACGTACAGTAACTCCTAAACCGTTCAACCAATAGGTCTAAAATTTTGCAGGCATATTCTAGAGGCCATTTACGTCAAATAACATCTAATGACATTTTGTCATAACTCTACCGGAAGTAGGAGTAAATGTCAGTCCTTGTAGGATTTTCACCCAGATGCATAATTCATAAACGGGTTATTTGGCAGGTTCCAAATTTTGCACATATCTTCCTTACATCTTTGACAAATAATGTTCTGTTACAAAACGTAACAACTGCCGGAAGTGAATGAGTATACACGTCACTTCCAGTGAATAATCTAGGACGTAGCGCCGTTATTTTACTGGCTCATTCAGCGACATGGTAAAACAATTCAGAAGAAAGTTGATTTTCTTCTATTTCAGGCTGTGATGAAGCAGGGGCAGTGGAATTAATTAGATGACTAAGCAACAAAATA
The DNA here is from genome assembly GCA_023313725.1 of Lithobius niger. Taxonomy (NCBI): domain Eukaryota; kingdom Metazoa; phylum Arthropoda; class Chilopoda; order Lithobiomorpha; family Lithobiidae; genus Lithobius; species Lithobius niger. The sequence continues at coordinate 41,489 of JAHWFP010208340.1, read as the reverse complement.
CAATAAATCAGGAATTGTGTACAATATATCAAAAAATTAAAACAGGTTCATTGTAATCCCATAGCCTTCTATAATTCTGACAACTCCTTTAGTGGTGTGCAAGGTTTTCCTTGATAATAAAAAGGAGTTCTGTGCTGTTGATGTGCCACCTACCATAAATCCAGATGGTTGCACTGGAACCCAGCAACGTTTTGAGCCCCAATAGCAGCTACAATTCCAAACTTGAGAGAGCAAGAAAACAATCGAACATACGCAGAAGGTGAGAGTTAGCAGAGCTCATCTCCCAAGAAGCAGGCAACTTCCAAAATCCCTGCATAGTTGCTTCTTTTGGGAAGCCCCCACTGTTGCAGGCCCCCAGTGTCGAAAATGTTGTATCCATTTTCTACAGTTTTCGGTGTAGTAAGCTATATTTTCCACCTAGCACCGAGTTCGTAACTTTTCCTCAGCCGTTGGTGTGGGTTTGCTCTTCCGGTTATAGGATCAGTGACTGTTTCTGTAAGCTGCGTAACGCTGAAGATGATATTTAGCTTCGATAACAATTAGATCACTGGCCAATAGTTGAGTATCATTTGTATCTGTGGCCATTTCTCTTAGTGACTTGTCCTAAATGAATGTGTTGAACTGAAGACGTGTAGTGGAGGCTTTACAAAAGAAGTAAACAGGGTATTTGGAACTTTCCTACCTCTTGCAGGAAATTTTCCATAGAAAGTTATTTGTCATAAATTATGTATAGAATTACTGTAGTAAATTTCAGCGTATTATATTGATCTATTTATTAAATGATCGTATTGAATGTGATTGATGATGAAAAGTGCTTCAATGTTCATAGTTTTGTTATTATTTACATATTTTGGCATATAAGGCGTATTCCAGACCAATATATGTTCAGATTGCTTGGAGCAGCCCAATTTTTTATTGCCCATACACTAAGTAAGCCACATACAAAAATTCATGCTTTTGTCCGACATGTGCTAATTCTGTCGAATGTTGTCGCTAAGCTACCTCACTATGTATGTGTAGGTTTTAAATGATAGCTAATTTCCATTTCTTTAACCTCGTATGTGTAGCTTTTTTTTTATTTTGTTGAATTGCAATTAGCGACCAGGTCTGATTGGAAGGGCAGTTCTGATTGGAAGGGCAGTTCTGATTGGAAAGGCAGTTCTGATTGGAAGGGCTGTCGGATGTTCTCGTTCCCAGGCGAAGCGCGGCTCCCAACAGTTCTGATTGCGTACTGCAAGCGCTACTACTGCCGGATGTGTGTGAAAATATAAAAAAACTCGGTAGTGCATAATGCTAAACACGTACCACAACGTTTCCGGTATAAATGCACCCAGTTTTCCAGTGCAAAAGTCACCTCAAGGGCTTCGCACGAAAATAAAGTAAACACTAAAAAAGTGTCATGATACTGGCAGACGCACAAGTTAAATATTAAATTTTAAAATCAAGAATGTATATGCATAATATGCATTGCTGGACGAAAGAGCAAATGACGTAGAGAGCCTAACGAAGCGACCGCTTCCCTGCGACCGCTTCCCTGTAGGGTCTTGACTTTAAAATTAAAAATTTAGCTGATTGTGTCTGCCATTGTCATCATCTGTTTTAATGTTTATTTTGTTTTCGTAAGAAACCTTTGAGCCAACTTCTGCATTTGAAAACGGAGTGCTTTTTATCTCGGAAACGTCGTGATTTTCGTCATTGCAAGGAGCCCTATTGGGCTTTTTTTTTTATATTTTCAAACTACTACCAGTGATTGTTACTGCTTACGGTATACTGCTTGATGTGCGCTCATGTACGGTTCATTCGCATGCGTACGCTCGATCATGCGAAATTTGCTCGTAACGCGAGTGTTCGTACTACAGAATCTTCATGCTTCAGGCAAACAATGACTTCACGCATTTGACCTAATTTGGCTGGTTCCGTGGTACATCGAGTGCACATCAGGCAGTGTAAGTAGTTACAAGCACTGGTCGTAGTTTGAAAATATATGTATGAAAAAAAAGTCTAGTAGGGCCCAGTAGGATTACAAAATCACACATAATCTAGCGCCGTCTTAATTAAGGGTTCAGGGTTTGGGCGTTTCGAGTTTTTGTGCGGCCCTTGTTGGAGTAAGCGAGTCAGGTGTGGTCCCCATCCCTCCTTGGTGACACTGACACGATTGAGCGGGGACAGCGGAAGTTTACAAAGGGTTTGCCTGGCTTATGGGACTTGCAATACGGTGAGACTTTCCCAAGGTTGGCCTGGAGTCCTTGGAACTGCACAAGTTGCGTGCCCTCATTCACACCTTACCTTTAAGATTGTTCGAGGGTTTTCGTCGATTGACTTGACATTCTTTGACCCCACACCGTATAAGGCCACAAGAGGCTATTCAATAACGCTGGCTGTTCAGCCTGGGAGACTGGAGTGCAGGAGGAGTTATTTTCTGTAAGGGTAATCACTGTTTGGAACTCCTTAAGAGTTCCCACCAACCTGGAAAACCTGGAAAACTCAGGGAATTTAAACTACGTTTGAAACTCAGGTAGAACTCAGGGAATTATCTGCATTTTTTACAAAAAAAAAAAAAAAAAACTGGAAAACTCAGGGAAAAAAATTAACATTTTAAATAACGTATTTCCCATCTAAAAGCTTTAGCTTTTTAACACAACACTGGTAAAATGTGAAAAAAAAATTCCTTCCTAAAATTACGGTAAATAGCCTGGAAAATGACTTCTTCTACTTTTGAATACCTGGAAAACTAAGGGAAATTGATTTCAGTATTTTGGTGGGAACCCTGCCGAAGAGCAGATAGGGTTCGGGCGCACTTTAAAACCTTGTTGGTTAGTGAAGACCTTTCTCGATTTGTCAAAAGACCAGAATTCTGTCCCCACAGTTCATTAAACTCATTATAGTGTCCGCGGCCTATCTTGAGTTCGCTGCAAAAGCAACACTGATAATCGATTGTACGTTTTCAGTAGCAGAGTGCCTTGCTGATATCCAAGATGGAGTACAAAAACAACAGCGGCCGTCGATTAAAGCCGCCTCCTCCAGGAAGACGTAGCCGCTCATAAAATACTTGCAAGACTCAAGATACGCCGCGCGCACAATAAAACGACTCGGACAAGCCTTAAGTGGCACGCCCATCTTGATCCCAACCACTCGTGGTTAAACTAAATTATTATTTTATTATTATTATTAATTACAAGCGGCATAGTTAATAATTCCCTGTTTTATGTTCTATGGTGACATTGGGTTCCTATAGTCCAGACTCAACAAAAGCGCACCAACCCTGGCATCACTGGTAAAACTCTTAATCATCAAGAAATAACATTAGAAATATAAATGTCCCAAAATTCCATTATACATTTCTAATGTTTATATCTGCGATCAAATCCACTAAGAACGTCCTCACATACGCTTCGTATCATATCGGCCTCCTATAAAAGTTTAAAGGCCTTCCTTTTACGTTCTTTTAAACCGCATGTGGTTTCGGATCTCTCACAGTTGTAAAAGAGAAAGGAGAGGAGGCCACGCGACCTTTCCGCCATTACTGCATGCCGATAATACTTATTTTGACCGAGAGGTTGAGGACTTCGTTATACGAAGGGTAAGCCTCTTCGGGGGAAAAGTATACAAGACGTTCTTCCCCTTATTTGCGAATCGTTTCAGCTGGATTATTGCATGGGAAATTCGTTATAGCGAAGTTGCTTTTTCGTCCGTACTACGATAGGGTGGTATTATAGTTTGAATGTTAGTACTTGACTCATAGACCGAGCGAACGCGCAGCGCGAGCCTGGGGTCTTGAACTACCCCATAAACATTTAATGAAGAGAGACGCTCGTAAATAAGAGGCGTTCGCCGCCTGACTTGGGGGTTTAATTTGCGATTATCTGTGGGGGCGCTGGGAGGGGGGAGTGGGGGATTCTGAGTCATCCGAGCAGCAGCTAGTGGAGCCAAGATAAAAGGGGTGCCTTGCTGATGACTCTGATACGAGCTGGTGTGTTGGAATTTGGAGAGGACATATTGTCGAGTCGAAAGGGGGTAGGGCTGAGGGAGGGGGGGATGGGGTTGGAGCCGGAAAAGGATATGGAGAGAAGACCGCATTCAAAGCTGTGCTTATTCTCGACCCCTTCCGCTCATCTCCCAACTCCCCCCTACGCCTCCCCCAGGTCCATTTATACCATTGCGCTACAGTTGGTTGAGGGTGCTGGAATCTCATTTGGGGTCGAGTTTCAAATGTGGTGCTGGATGTTACCAGCAGCAGTGATGGAATTGCATCACTCCTCTCTAATGGGACTTGCTAAAGAGAGATGTACCCCCGTATAGGTGGCGGGCGTCGAGGGGGGGGGAGAAAGGGATAGTTTGGGGCGATTCGCAGCTGTTGGGATGGAGGGTTCTGGCTGCGCGCTTGCGTTTTGATATGTGATTAGCAAGATTTTATGCTTTTGGGGGTCGAGAGTCAATGTATGGGTTCCAACAAAGAGGGCTCACAATCAAAGTTTAGGGTGAAGTTGCTCCAATAGTCAGTCGTCCTTCCAGTTGAGCATGAATGAATGGATGGACTGCATGGTTCAGATTGTATCAGTGAAGGAAAGAACGAATTGATGCACTGGGGTGGACGGAGTTTGTTTTTATTATGTACATGTAGCAGTACACTACAATTTAGTCCAGTAGACCAACAATATAGTAGACACTACCGAGAGAAGAACTTTAAGAATTTTGCAGCATTTTGCCCAGAGTTCTAACGCATATCCAGTGAACGTAAACATCATAAATTTGATGCCTCTGTAGTCCAGGCCATGAAGTTGAAATGGATGGCAATCAATTGCATGAAAGGGAGCCTGTCATTCAGTAATGGTATCCCTTGCCCCAGCTTTCTGGAATAAATTCGTCTCTTTCGGAATCTTTTGGCAAGATGTGGTGAGTCCCAAATACAGATGTGTTCAGGCTGTCAATTAATGATGAGTATTTAAAACAGGATTTGAATCCACTATAAACAATGGTACTCAGATAGGCCACGGGTCAAATAATACAAAATAATTTCTCCCTAAGCCACAAAGTGATTAGGAATGATCATGACTGCAGTAATTCGTGCAGTAGCTTGTGTATGTAAGAGGTTCTTGCAGTGACATTCTCTCCAGCACAATTAATAATAATAATAATAGTTTTCTTTTCATCTCTAGGAACCATGGAGGATGGGAAGGGCAACATCCAGTGCCACTGATACCCAACCAAATTTTAAACAAGGTTGTGGAACAATTGATAACTGACTCATTAAAATACGCAACAACATAACAACATAAAACGATTAAACTGGACGGGATAAAAAGGGTTGGCGATTAAAATCATTAAGTTTACGCTTGAAAGTCTGTACCGAGCTAGCCAAGACAATGTCTTCCGTCAGTGCATTCCAAACAGGTGCAACCCGGACCGAGAACAAAAACTTCCTACAATCAAGACGGAATGGTGGTAGCTTCAATTTAAGAGAGTGGCACGGGTTTTTGTGTTCCCAACCAACTCAAAAAAAGTTAGACAAGCCGCTGGCACATCGTTCAAAATGAGGTACACCAGGGCAAGATCAGCTCTTAAACGGCGCAACTCAAGAGTTTCCAAACCCAACAACCGAAGCCGTTCACAATATGGTTTATTATGTAGTCCTGGGATCGACTTAGTGTAGCGGCGCTGAACCGATTCCACTCAGCCAATATACGCAAGCTGGTTTGGTGACCAGACCTGGCTTGCGTACTCAACAAGCGGTCGCACGTAGACCTTGAATGCCCAGGTCATAATGGTGTGATCGCCAGAGGACAAGCAGCGACGCACAATCGCTGCACAACGGTGGGCTTGGGCACTAATTTTATCACAGTGGATAGAAGGCTTTAATGAGGAACGGAACCTGATTCCCAAATCTTTGACAAGTTCAACAGAATTCAACTTCTTGTCATGCAGATAATAGTCAAATTGGGGCCCCCTTGTGCCCACACTGAAACCATGACATTTGTCGACGGGTAGTGGAAGTTGCCAGTCAGTTGCCCAACTTGAGACATAAGTTACGGCATCCTGAAGGTTCAGATTATCAAAAGTAGAAAGGATTGGTGTATGTAGTTTTAAATCGTCCGCAAACTTCTCTTGGGATACCGATGATTTGTGGGTTAAAGTTCACTTAAAGTAAAATGCCACCTGACACTGAACTTACCACTTGCAAAGAACCCACACGTTTACACAAAAGGACGATGTTTAAACTTCGGCACACATTTAGTTCACATTTAGGCCAAGTTGTCTGGTTAATGACCTTTTCTTGGTGAAATGATGTCACTAAACTTTCTAAGGCCGATCCTTCTTTGGACTAGGTGGTTTCTTTTATCAATTATGTTTTTTTTTGTTTTGTTTTGTTTTGTGCACGATATGACTGGCTTCGTATCATGGGTTGTAATAATGTTATATTTAGATCATATGATAATTCAGATTATTTGATGTCGTTTTTGTTTATGCATTTGTTGTTTATGGTGTTCTCGTTGTTTGTTGGTTGTGGGCTTGTTAGGTTTAGCTTGCGTTGCTGGTTAGGGTGGCACTTTGTTGGCTACAGGGACCCCAACTAAACACACACACACAAAAAACCAAAAAAAACAATGATAATGAGCATGCAGACCGAAAATAACAAAACATTAAACACTGGAGAATATTTACCCAAAATTATAGGTTAAATGTTAAGCAGATAACAGCAAATTGCTGATCGATTCAAAGAAGCGCCATACTGAAAAGTGACGTCATACATAAATACGCCGTTCTCTCCAAAACCTATCCAAATATTTTAAATCAATACCGATCCAAACCTATTTCCGTTAACTTTTGGACTTAAATGTGAGACTGCCTGAGCGGGAATTGAACCCTAAACCTTTGCGACGAAAGGCTGAAGCTCTATCGCCAAGTCACATTGACACGGCCGTATCGACATAGGCCGTGCCAGTATGGCTTAGCGGTAGAGCCTCTGGTCGCAGAGGTAGTCTCACTCAGGCAGTCTCACACTTAAGTCCAAAAGGCAACGGAAATAGGTTTGAAACGGTATTAATCTATCACTTAACAAGCCGATGTGGCTTTCTGTCCTGTTTTTTCACGTCGTATTTGGCACACAGTTAAGCAGTCTTAAGCAAGCCCAAACATGAAATATCTGAACAGAGGCCCATACTAAGGAGCGTACTGAGTACCATTAAGCCTCAATCCCCCCCCCCAATTAGCCCGGGAAATGGTTAACGTCCCTCTTTTGTGGCATTTCGCAAAAATCAGTCATCATGACAAAAATTTCAATAAGCCCCCGACATGCACTCAAGCAGAGGACCCACGGGAAATCATCCGTTTTCCCGTAAAGCCTGTACGCCCCTGTCCGTACTTGTTCATAGCCTCGGCCCACCACTGTGCATTCGGGGAGAAAACGGTACCAAAAAACAACTCGTGCTCATGTCGAGTGTGGCATGTAAAAGATCCTAAGTATTTCCTGCCATAATTGTCCCTCTACGTCCCGAGAAACCTTAGCAGTTGAAAAGGACGTTAATTCGACCGTAACCTTTTTTATTACTTATTTAAGGAAACCCCAAAAGCCGTGGGTTCCTCACTGCACCACTAAACGGGTTAAAAAAAAGATACGAAGAGCCATTTATTTGTACGCTCAAACGTGCACAACTTTAAGCTGTTCATGATTCTTTTAACTCTCCATAATCTGAATCTGTCTGTGGAGAACGTAAAACCGAAGGGTGACTTCTTTTTGAGCTCTGTTTTTTTTTTTATTTTTTTTTTTTACTTCAGCCTTAAAAGGAGGTACTACCACCCTTGCTTTTTCCTTGCCTTAGTGCGAATCGCTCTTCGGCGACAACCGACAAGTACGAATCAGCCGTCATGAATCGTCTAACATCGGTACGGTATTTGGACCAAGACGTTAAACGACCCGTTCCTTTTCTCCATTCTTGTGGAAAGCGATGCAAATGGTGACCGTTTACGAGACGGCGGCTTAAAGGCGTAAAAAAGAAAAAAAAGAAAAAAAAGAAAACCGGAGGCAGGATTACGGAAGCCAGATTGTCAGATTGTGGGGAGGCGATTTGGCTCCAGGCAATCGGAAAAGGTGAAGGGGAACGAAAGGATTCGATGAGGATTTGGGAAGAAAACGGAAAGGATCTTCAGGAATATGTTGCTTTACGTTAAGTAAAGGACAAATCCCCCCCCCCCCCCCCAAGAAAAAAAACAAGGAAAACCGGATAAGATAAAACAATCACAAGTTTATTTCTGGAAAACTTACGCCGGCATTACTAAGTGTGTTTGCACGTTGCTGACGCTGACAGTGAACACTCTCTCAAAATATAAAGTAGATTGCGAGTCAAGGCATTTTAAACTAGAAATTGAACACCATCTTACCGGCTCACTTTAAGTTATGGAACCTGAAGTAGTGAATACTCTGATACAAGTTAAACAAAAAGTCGATTCAAATAGGCCTACAGGCTTACACTTGGTGTCATCTAGCAGAAAATAACACGGTTGAGAAAACCGTTGAGAACACGGTTTAGAACGGTTGAGAACACGGTTGAGAAAATAACACGGTTTAAAAAATTGCCCGGATTTTCTGAAAAAAACACAACCCACATGTTTTTTCGGGAGGGGGGGGTTGGAAGTTGTTGGTTTTTCGGGTTTTATCGTTTTTTTCAAGTTTTTTTTATAGTTTTATCGTTTTTTCCGGGTTTTATTGTTTTTCGGGTTTTATCGTTTTTTCGGGTTTTATCGTGTATTTCGGGTTTTTTCATTTTTTTCCGGTTTTTTTCCATGTTTTATCGTTTTTTTTCTGGATTTACCCAACTTTATCTAGTAACTTAGGCTTCTGTTTCAGTTTATACAGGTACAGTAAGTGGTTGTTCGGCTTGGTTATGGTACTAACATAATTATGCAGTCACCACTGTATAACAAATTCTTTAGAGTTAAGTAGCCTTACAGCTTGAAACTCTACATAATAATCCTGGATTACGGGCGAAAAAAAAAGAAGGGTCGGCAATATCAGAAAAGGAAAAGGCCACACTTTAGTGGCCGGCAACAATTGGTTTCTAAAAATCGCTTTAGCAACTACTGTGAACTTGCGGTGCACGACGCTTATCACTGCTGCGTTGCAAAGTGATCGGCAATGATAAGACCTCTGTAAACGAAAATAAAACCCTATGAGGCATCGTCGGGGATTTACTTTCTGCCTCTCCCAGAAAAAAAATTCCAAACCCAGCTGGCACAAAGGTTTCAACTTTGTTCTACAAAACAGTATTTATATAGTTCCCCACAGAAATACCCAAATGTCAGTGATTTGGAGACCGGGTGCGTAAAAGGGGTCCGGGCTGTGTCGGGCTGGGGATCGCTGATTGAGTGAGCGAAGTGAACGAAAAATCAGCGTTTGTTAGCCAGTATGCGCAAAAGCTGATGGATACGTTTCCATTCTGTGGTGGATTTCCATTCATTTCCATGGGCTTACTCTAGGAATTAATAATTTATTTAAAAAGGGCAATATTAACCTTTTATACAGGTTAACTGTAGCTTGCTTTTAGAATCTAGCCACGGTCTGGAGGATATGTTAATATAGTATATAGGTCACAAATAGGTGAAAGAACCCACTATTGGGTTTTATTATGTTTTTTTTTTTATTTTCACGTGGGTTGGTTAGGACCAGAATTCGGCTTTTTTTCGGGAAAATCCTAGAAATCGAGACTCCGACTATCCTGCACCCGACCTTCATACCAGTAAGTTCACAGAACAAAAAGAATCTAAGATGAAACAAGCGGCTACATCCGCTAGTCGCATCCGGTCTTCACCGGTCTTCACCGGTCTTCACCTAGTCGCATCCGGTCTTCTGTACAGTTCTGCCACTACCAATAGTGAGGCACACTTCTCTATCACGCATTGCAACAGCTATCTCTATTATACAATCTAAAAACAGTAACCATCAGAATTGCCCGTTACAAATGCGTAGTAAGCATTTAAGCTTGCGTACGTAGTAAGCTTTTAAGCTTATTTTACGTTTTAGGCATAATTGTCAGCGTTTAGGCCTAATTTACGACTTTAATCTTGTAAGTAGCAACTAACGGAGATTTGGATTGTATATACAGTAAGCCTATTCATTTTTGCAACACGGTATGCCTCCGCACACACAGTTACAGTGTTACAACGTAATGCGCAACGTAGCCTATATAGATCAGTGGTAGTAGGGAAGGGACAGGGGAAACGACGGACGGACGGACAAAGTCGTTGCAATAGTCTTCTCAGCCGGTACGGCTGTACAGAAGACTAAAACTGAATTAAAAATATGTTCAGTGTTTTAAGTTTAAAACCAAACTACCCTTTCAGTTGCACGCCTCGCTTCAAAACCGAATTTCGATTCGCAGACGTGAAAAAGACCGAAACTGATCATTCGTGATCAAAGGCTCCATTAGGACTCTAATGGTCGTGTCCGCCAACCAAGCTTGTTTTGGTCACCGAGGCCTCCCACTGACCTCTGGTGCCCACAAACAAATCAGACCAGAGAAGTCCCCCCTAATGGAAATAGATGCGGTCTACAGTGGACTCCAAAGGATCCAAGACCCATTAATATCCGTCCTCCACGAAAGAACGGGGGAGGGGGGTGGTGGAAAGGAAGAGAAGAGGTCACTCACGCTAAGGACCCTTTGGTCACTTCCCCAGATGGATGGGGACGCCTTGGCCTCAAGCGATATTTTGAAATCTAAAGGATTCAATAAAACGATAAAATTTGACATCCCCCAAAGGCTTGCGGAACTCCCAAATGTCTCAATGGTCAGGTTAGAAGCTCGGCGGAGGACTTTCTGTAAAAGACAAATGTCAGCAATACACACCGTCTGAAGTTTGTTGCGCTCCAGGCCGATGTCACAACACCAGAAGTTGAGAGGGGTTATTTTGCTAGGTTATTTTAACAATTATGATTAACAATAACTATCTTAAAACGCATCAATGAAGTAAATGTTCCTTGGGGTAACCCTTCAATCCAATTGTTTATTTGGTAATGACGTTCGTAACATTCTGAAAACATTCTGAAAAACATTCGTAACATTCTGAAAAAAAAAAGCATTTAAAATGTGCGGCTTTTTGAAACGAACCTTATACTTCGTTATGACACCAAAACCATCATCGCCATATATAACGCAATTGTCCGAAGTTTAGTTTCTTATGCATGAATTGTCTGGAACCCCACACAGCAATACCTAATCGCAGAGGTGGAAAGAATTCAGGGAAACTTAGATACATTTGTTTTCAATCCGGACTTAATAGAGAAGATTACTCTTACGAAAGCCTGTGTGTTAAATTTGGTATTCCAACCCTTTGAAAAATGCAGACAAAGCAATGGATTACATTATTTATACAATTTGATACACGGGAAAATTTTCTCACCTGAACTGCTAACATGTATGCATTTTCATTCCACCAATCGCAACTATAGGTATAACGCTACATTTGGCGTCTCCAGAGCCAGAACAGAGTAGAAAAAGCGCATTTTGGCATTACTATTTTCCGTCCTTTTGTAATAGCCACAAGCTAAACCCACTTGTTCTTTTTCTATTTTGAAAAAAAAAATGTTATGAAGTGTTTCTTGTAGACCTACGCAACTCTCCCTGGTTCTATCATGAGGCATGAAGCCTGTTGAATCATTATTCATATAAATAAATAAATAAATTCTAATAAGGCAAGCAAAAGTCGTAGAATCGTGTGTCTTTGGCCAAAATTGACATGAGAACGAGGCATCACAGGACCATTTTCTTCCCGAAAATTCGGGTGGGGAGGGGGAGGGAGGTGGGTGGGGGGGGGGGGGGGGGGGGCTGAGGTGAAGCTTGAATCCAGGGCCGCTGGCATACGAGACCATCATAGTAGGCCACCTTGGTCACTGCAGTATACGAAGTATTTGAAAAGCATTCCATTAACAATACAAGCGTTGGACAGTATTGAGCCACTGTGCCAGAGTGGGACTGGGTACCAACCAAGTGGACGCCAGAGGGGGTCCCACGACCGATCAAGATGCGTCATTACGGGGGACTTAAAAAAAATAGTGCGAAATTAGTCTGGGGATGTAAAGAGAATTATGGTTCGAAGTACTCCCCAAAGGGCAACCAGTTCCAAAAAGTAATTAGGAAACTTCTGAACTGGTAACTTTGAAAAAAATTATGTTTATGGCTCAAATTTATGCAAGAGAATACTACCTATATTTAAAAACAAGATCTAATAGGTTTAGAACACGAACCTCCTTCATAAATAGGCCTAATTGTGCCTAATGATAACTAGGCCTAACTATGCCAAACATAGGCCTAGTATAGGTCAAGACCTGGGGAGGTTGAGGAGAGTACGGAGTGCACAGACAGGTCTAATTACGCCTAATTACAGGCCTGTGGTAAGACCTAATACAGGCCAAAACCTGGATAGGCTTAGAAGAGTTTCTGACTGCAGGAACGTCTTTATACATAGGTCTTATCTATATATATATAATTACACAAGATCCGCAACGCAGTCACCTGTATCATCTGCATCTGCAGCGCAGCAGCAAGCAGGACATACGATGCCATCTCCGCCATCGACCGACGGAAAGGCAAAGTATAAGAGTAGCAGCCAAGGCCTGCTGAGTTAGTAGCTGCGCCCGGAACGCAATGGCCAGCAGCACGAAAATACGATGCCATCTACCGACCGAACGGCAAATTAAACGGGGGGCGGCCCCCCGCGGGGAGCGAGACGACGCGGATCAAGCTGGCGAAGCGAGAGACTCCGCTAGTCTATAATATAAGGCAAAATCTGGATAGGTTTAGAAGAGTTTCAGAGGGCATGAACGTCCTTCAAAATGCTCTTATGCCTAATTACGCCTATAATGTATGCCAAAATCTCTATAGGTTTAGGAGAGTTTCTGACTGCAGGACCCACTTCATATACAGGCCTAATTACGGCTCATTATAGGCCTAAATATAGGCCTAATGATCAGGGTAGATTTAGGAACCGCCTTCATGGGCGCTAGATACGCGTTAGGGAGTTCAGCAGATCGCAGTTAGATGGCGCCAGGGGTTACACTTCAGATTTTTCTGACCACTCCCTGAATTAAGGTAAATATTACTTCGCGTATTTTACCTTGGGGCATGAGTGATCAAAAATAGCAAATCGGATTAACGGTATGCTCTAGGAAGAATCGGCTAAACTAGACGAGAAATTATTTCCCTAGCTCGTACAGGAAGGTTTTGAAGCCAGAAACTGAACGATAGAAATATAACTTATTTTTTAATTGTTGTTTAATTCCTTATGGACCAAAAGCCTCACATACGAATAAAAAAGAAAAACTTATTAGCAGCAAAAAGCGTGCTTTGTGAGAGTTTTCTTGGAGCATGAGCACAAAAAGCAAAGCACAACGGAACGTGCAGGGTCCTGGCCTCTAAAGAAGTTATCCATTTATTACGTCACTTTTTTTAGACCTATTTAAAAACACCCACCCACCCCTGTGTCACAAGTGTCATATAATTTTAAAACGCCCCCTCCCTAATAATTACGTCACATTTTTACGATCACCCCCCCCCCCGCCAATGTAATATCTCAAAGTACTTTACATTTGCTTATACTTAAATGTGTTGTATTTTTGTCAAGCGTATTTGAGTCCACAGATTTTAAAAACCCTGGGAGTTTTTCTGTGTGTATAGTTCAATTGCATCTGAACTATTGTTTTCCTAAAAGAATACACTAAAAAAATTAAGGTGATATGAACATCAAAATGTGATGTAAGATTGTGACGTCACATTTTGGAAATACCACCCACCCCTACCCCTGTGTCACAATTGTCACAATAAATCAACCACCCAGCCACTCCCCCCCACCAACAGAGTGTGACGTAATATATGGACGGCTCCTAAGTTAAGAAGACAAAAGCTCGAATCGCATCTCGTACCTATAGTGTCCACGGCCTATCTTGAGTTCTCCGCAGAACGAACACAGATAATCGATTGTACATTTTCAGTAGCAGAGTGCCTTGTTGATATCCAAGATGGTTACAAAAACAATGGCGGCCATCGATTAAAGCCACCCCATCCAGGAAGACATAGCCGCTCACAAAATACTTGCAGGACTCAAGATACACCGCGCACACAAAGGCCTTTTCGCATCAATAGACGGTTTGATTATTTTAAAAGTCGCAGGATTCCATCCGGCGTCCATTTAGCTGCCAGTCGGGTCACTTTGACCACTGGTTTGAGACTCAAAGACGGGTTGCCGCCAAATTAACATTGCAGCGTCTAGCCCTATAGAGCAGTGACACGACGTAGTATTATTGTATATAACTCTATGCTGGAGCCTTAATGGGTTAGCTGCAAGGGGCACTGCAGAGAGAAACAGAAGGGCGTTATACTGAAGCCGATGCTGGGAAGAGTGGATTTCTTAGACCTAAAACGCGCGATTTTTGTTGTTGGAGAAAACAACGTTATTTTAAGCCTAAGAAATCCGCTCTTCCGTTGTTTTTCCCTCCATTTTTTATGAAGTGCACCTTGTAGTTATGACCTCCAAAACCCATATTGGTGCCAATATGGCGGCAAATGTCACTGCTCTCTCTCGCAGTAAGCAAAGGAATGCACAAAGCAATACCTTTTAAAAACCACAACAAACAAGCCACGTGCCTCCTTAATTATTGAGTAAAAATTCGGGGCGTCCCCGTGCGCGTTGGAGAAATCTGTAAAGATATTACTGTCACTAGAAGGCGGCAGGGTATTTTCTTTATATTCTACCGTGGCGCCATCTAGTAGCATTAACATCGTTAATTTTTTACAGCTTGCTTCCAGGTGCACGGGGAAGTACCAACTTTTTACTCAGTAATTCAGAGCGCTCGTGGCTTGTTTGCTGTGTTAAAAGACATTTCTTCGTGCATTCTTTCGCTGGCGGCGAGCAAGCGCTAGAGGGAACTAGAAAGCGCTCGAAAGCGCTAGAAGCTCCAAACTTTCGTTTGGTGGCCGCCAGCCTTCAACTTCTGCTTGGTGGCATGTTCTAAATGTCGTCCGTTGGTGCAAAAGGGATTATCAACATACGCGAAAACTTTTAAGAAACGACCCCTGCGCAACTTTTCGTGTCGATTCCGAAGGTATTGAACCGTTTCTTGGCTTCCTGACGTCACAACACACCAACAGCGAAAAGACAATCTTCTTCCTCTATAGCAACATTCCGAAACCTAACGAAACAAGTTCGCTCACACCAAAACTCTTGACGACACGGCTCCTTGTCTTCTTAATGCTCGATAACGATTTATTAATTCGCTATTATCACGCTAAACTAATTACGGGG